>JAYMFT010272364.1:0-10608 GCA_038088735.1 Panulirus argus
GTCTTGGACAGAGGTATGACACCCCGTGACCCCCCCACCACCACCTGGCAAGATCTAGGACAGAAGTATGACCCACTTCGTAAGATTTCCGTCCAAAATTTCCCTTGATTCCCCCCCCCAAGAAAAAAAAAAGGATATAAAGGCATATGACACCGTCTTTGTGAACACACGACACCGAGTCGTGTCGCCACCAGCGTCAAGCGCGAGACAGAAAAAAAGAAAAAGAGAACACCTATTCTCCATGCTATACACGGGGCGACCAACATTAAGGCTCATGCCTCACGCATGTCAGGACACAGCCAAGGGCCTCCTCTCTCTCTCTATAAGAGGACGTTGGTCTGCCACAGAGAGAGAGAGACACACACACAGACGCACTTGTTATACACACACACACACACACACACACACGTCCACCGGCGACAGAGACCAAAGACACCCTGACGGAGGAGTCTGGTGAGGCCAGGGAACCTGGGAAATGGTATATACACACGGTGCTTTATCACGACCCATTTACAGGTTATCCCACAGACAGGGGGAAAAGAAATCTTCGTTAGGTTTCTGTGCAACGGCGGATTGAGAGAGAGAGAGAGAGGAAGGTAATGTTAGTCACTCATGAGTTGCAGGAAGCAGAAGGACTGGCCGGAGGTGTTTATCCGTAAGGAGCCACGTCTTCTCGCTGGCATCGATCTCAGTGCAACACAAGACGATCCCCGAGATGTCTCTACGCCGGTCCTTCGTAGGTACATTATGTGTTGACATGGAACTAGACCCGATGTGTTCCTTGAGGGAATAAGTGGACAGAGAACCAACTTCCAGTAGAAGACGAGCGTCTCCACTACGTCTCTCGTGCATCATCAAGGCAAAAAAAAAGATCGACTTTTTTTTTTACGAGCTGACGAGGACGTACCCAGGAAGGGAATAGGTAAGAGACGGAGCACTGGGCACAGTTGCGAATTCACCGGCTGATGGTAATAGCGATTTGCGTACGAGCATAGAGTTACGAGTCGGAGGTTCGTTCTTGTTCGCCTCCCCGTCTCTAGGGGGAAAGTAGATGAAGATGGTGCACTTGGTATTGAACCAAGCGCGTCATCTCTCTCATACACCAGCCCTTCAACATCTCCTCTCCGGGCCGGGACATTCAGTCGCATCCGTAAGAATAACCCTCCTCGTCGCTTCTCTTGAGGGCTTTTTCCACCCTCCACACTATACACGGGCGGGTAATTGGAAAGCCCCAGACACGAAGAAAAAAAGAAGAAAGAATCACAGAGGATAAATCACGGGACGCTGGTGATATATCCTACTGAGCCAACTGTTTTTCTCTTTTTGTCATGATTGGGTCCACTTCATGAGAGCGACTAATGAGGTCAGTTTAGCTCGATGAGGATTACCCCCTGGTGGTGGCGTAGAACTTATTTTTTTGCTCCCTGGAGACAACTCCGCCGGAATGAGATGGGTGAATGACCCGTACAGGCATTGTGCTGAACGTATGTTTCACACACACACACACACACACACAAACACACCGTGATATTATTTAATATAACAGCAGAAAACCAGGGTGACGTCTCGGAATGATAATCTTTTGCATAGTTGATATAATAACTCTGAAACGTGATTATGGATCACAAATGCATCCCGCTTAAAACAAAACAAAACAAAAAAAAAAGCAGAAAGATGCAATTACCGTTATCAAACGCAACTCCACAGAACTAGGGTAATTACTCGTAAACTCGTCTAATTATCAGAGTATAGGCAATTACTCCGGAAATTAGCTTGATTAGGTAATCGCCTTTATTATTCCATTCCCCCCGTCGGGTCAAGTGGACGTTTTATTCGCATTCTGATTCTCCTTTATTCCAGTTTGGTTACGGGGGGAGGGGAAGGGGGGGGGAGGAATTCTTCCTTCCGGGTTGCTTTCCTCTGAAGGGGGGGAGGGGCAGAAAAGCCCCCCCCCCTCCCCTCCCCCCCAAAAAAAAGAAAAAGCAATACACGCGTTTCCCTGATTATTCAAAGTAGTTTCAGCTTTATTGTGTTGATTGATGGAGGTCTTTGTTATATGTGCCGTGCAGCATGAACCACTAACCGGCTACAACAACTTTATTTTTCTTCTTTTTTTTTTTTCACCCCGATAACATCGGCCCGATGGCAGCGTGGTATCGGGTCGGCCTTCCTCCTCCCATGAAACAAACCTCTCTCGCTCTGTCAACAGCGTCCACGGGCCGCGGCGCACACACACACACACACACACACACACACACACACCAAGAAGGATTTATGCTTTAACCGATATTGACTATAATTTTCTGGACGTATTTTAAGAAGGGCGATATTTTTCCGAGCGGGTTTGAATGATTTGCTTTGGTATACGGCGGTGTGGGGAGAGAGAGGGTTGGTGGGGGTCGGGGGGTTTTATAGAGAAGGGTTGGGAGGAATATTGTGTGGGGTGATTATTAGTATTGTTATGGATATTTATTGCCTTAGAAAGTAGCGTTATTATTTATTATTATTGTTGCTATTATTATTATTATTATTATTATTATTATTATTATTATTATTATAATTATTATTATCATTGTTGTTGTAATTATATTTTTATTATTATTGTTATTATTATTATTATTATTATTATTATTATTATTAGTGTTATTATAATCATTGTTATTATTATTATTATTATTATTATTAGTAGTAGTAGTAGTAGTAGTAGTATTTTATTATTGTTATTATTATTAGTGAAAAGTGCTACTAATTTGCATACTGATATCCATACCCAAAAAAACTGCGTCTGAAAGCTTTTTTGGACACAGGATAATAAAAAAGCTCTGTACAGGTCGTCACGACCTTATGACGCATAGCCGTCATGCGCATGGCGTTTAACGAAGGCGTATTTCAGTCAGTTGGTCTCGTGTGTGGAAAGCGTAAATGAGGAACAGTCTCTCAAGACAGTAGGGCAGACAAGAGCACATATCGTTGCATGAGAGAGATAGAGAAATGTTAAGATTCTGAAGGTGGTGCAGAAAGACCACCCTTTGCCTTGTTAGAAAAAAAATATGGTAGGCTGGATTATGCGAACGGATACAAAGTGAATTCAAACACCAACAGACCATCGGGTCCGTTCGAGGCTTTGTGTGTGATGGCAGAACTTCGAGTTGGTAGATTTGCAAATATATTTTGTCCAAATGGACTCGCCACAGAAAGAAAATAAACAAATAGCTGAACTTGGGTTGACTGAAATCACCCGGACGATTTCCTTGAGAGAGAGAGAGAGAGAGAGAGAGAGAGAGAGAGGTGTCCCGCGCATCGACATATCTTTTACGCGTGGAGGAAATAAGAACCCTTTGCCTCCGTCCACCTCTCAAAAGACCCCGGTTCCCAGATCTGCATACCGTACGTAAGGAAGTCGTAAATTAGCAGTACCGCTAATGGAGTCCGAGGAGGAGGTGTTGCAAATACGGTGGGAGGCAATGCAGATGTCGGGAGAGCCAAAGAAGAAGAAGAAGAAGAAGAAGAAGAAGAAGAAGAAGAAGAGGAAGCATCTACTGCTCGTCATCGTCTCGCGAACCACCAGTTAACCAGAAACAGAACGGACCACCCCGGTGGAGAAATTAACGGCCCCTCGTTGGACAAATGACTACAAGGGAAGGCCAATTAGCCGGGGGTTGTGGGAGGAGGAGGACGACTCCTCGCGAGCCACAAACAACAGCCCGACTGACTAAATTGGTGGGGCAAAAACGGACCTGCAAATTTTTTGGTTCCAGACCGAGTTCTGTGTGCGTGTGTGGGCTGGAACGGTGCTTAACCCAAATCGACTTCGGAGTCCACGTTGGGTTAACTTATCTTCCAGTTTCCAGATTTCTCAAAGACGTGTAGTTTATCTTTTATTTCTTTATGTGATTTTGATAAACTGATTTTTTGTTGATTATCGCTTTTGGCACAGATATTTTCTCTCGACGTGTTTGTGTCTGATGAGAGAGAAAAATGTGAGTGTCGTTCTCACGCAGCCAGTAAGAAGCAAGTCCCCACACGCGAGATGTGTGAACCAACCAACCTCACAGCGTGTTCTCCATTTTCTTTTACTCCCATTTTCTTTCTCTTCTTATTTATGGTCTTTCTGTTTCCGCTTTCATTTTTTTCTCTGTTTTCAGTTTTCTGTTCTTCTCTTGTGCTCCTTTTCCCTCCGCCTATTCTTCCTTCTCCTCCTCCTCTTCCTCCCCTTCCCCTTCCTTCTCTTCCTCTCCTCCTCCTCCTCCCCTTCCTAATGTTCTCCTCCTCCTCCTCCTCGTCTACTTCTTCTTCTTCTTCTTCTTCTTCTTCTTCTTCCAACAATGAACTTTTAATGCCATGACCACCACTGTAGACTTAAGACTGTGCAAGGTGGTCTTTTCCTGCGCGTGATGGATGCGCAGCGGCCGGAGGAGCTTTTTGAAGGCAAAATGTGTAACGCTTAAAAGTTAGAACATTGAACGCGCCGCCCTGGGCGGTGGTGAACGGGGTTGAACAAGGGACGTACATGAAGAACATATGCCGTGAACATGATGCGACACACAGACGCACGAGGCGACTGTGGGACTCCAAGAGCGAACGTGACGGCAACTTTCACCGAAGGTGATGAGCCGGAATCGATCGTGAGGACGCGGAAGAAGGTGTTGTTGAACCGATGACGAACATGCGGTGAACATGCTGCACTTCCGCTGGCGGTGAATCGCCGGACGTGAACGTTGTGGCAAACACGTTTAGTTGTGTGTGTGTTTTTTAGAGTTGATGTTTATAACATTCTCGTAGATGGGATGTTGTTGCTCTCCGTTACGTAGCAGGGTAACGAGTCTTACATACACCCCCAAGGGCCGTCGCTTTCTGCTGCCCTTTGTGCCAGGGTTAGCAGGTCTACCTCAAGGGTCGTCGCTGGCCCTTTTTTTTTTTTTTTCAAGGGGGAGCGCGTGTACCCTTAGAGGCTTCCTGGCCTTTAGCCAGTGGGTAGTGGAGCAAGTCTAACCCAAGGGCGTCCCTGCCCTTTGCCAGGGTAGTAAGTCTAACCCAAGGGCATCTTTGCCCTTTTCCCAGCCTATGAGATTGGTAGGGGCAAAACCCAACTGTTGAAAATCCGTTCCCCACTAAAGGTGGATTTTGGCTATATTGATATACCTGGTCCGCCCTTATGGCGGCGCGAATGGAGCTATCTGCACGAGACTTGC
Source organism: Panulirus argus (assembly GCA_038088735.1). Taxonomy (NCBI): domain Eukaryota; kingdom Metazoa; phylum Arthropoda; class Malacostraca; order Decapoda; family Palinuridae; genus Panulirus; species Panulirus argus. The sequence goes on from JAYMFT010272364.1 coordinate 5,193, forward strand.
CTCTGAGATTCACCCGTCAACAACACGGTCGTTCGCCAATATCGAACCTGATGCATTATCACCCTTAAGGAGCGGTTACACACACACACACACACACACACACCGGAGTTTCCTCCGAATACTTGATTGGTGATAAGTATCACTCCACCTCGTTAGAGGCAAATGCTAGTTCCTGGGACATGACGAGCGATTGGGAACCGGGCCGGGCCGGGCCGGGCCATGCCAGGCCGGGCCATGCCAGACCGGGCCGCCAAAAGAGCCTTGGGTCGTACAGCCCCAAGTACGAGAAACACACAGTGATCCAGAAGCCCGTCTCTCTCTCTCTCTCTCTCTCTCTCTCTCTCTCTCTCTCTCTCTCTCTCTCTAAAACCACAGCGCGCGCGTGGGGGGCGGCGTGCGTCGAGGAATGCGGCTCGTAAATGAAAAATCTCTCTGCTTACTTACGCTCACTTGGGCTAGAGAGACGGGCACGGGAGATGCTGGGGGTGTCCCATACAAGAAGAGCTTCCATAACGATAAGGATGGTAGTAGCAGTAGTCGTAGTAGTGATGATAATGATCATTGTGATGGTAGTAGTAGTAGTAGTAGTAGAAGTAGAAGTGATGATAATGATCATAGTGATACAGCAGTAGTAGTAGTAGTAGTAGTGATGATAATGATCATAGGGATACAGCACACACACACACACACACACACACACACACACTGTACACAAAAGCAGACATACTCGCAAGTCAGTCCCCTTACAGTATATTTTCTCACGGTAAACATTTCAGGACGAAATATTTGTCTGTTTTGCATAAACAAATGCGATTGATTTATTTCCGCGCCGCCAGACCGTACGTAACCCGGAACCCACTCGGTAGTATTTCTGGGACCCGTCGTAGTTAATCTTGCGTTTATCTCGTTTCCCGGGGGCGATCGCTGATTTAAGCTGGCTGGGCGATCTACGTTTGTGGCTCCGGACAGACTGTGTTTTGCCGCGGGAGAGATATGAAGCTTTCCTCGTCTTTACGAGTGTCTGTCTGTCTGTCTGTGTGATTGTCTGTGTTTGTGTGTGATTGCGTCCGTGTGTCTGTGCGTAAGAGGTTCCCAAGGAGCCCGATGGCGTTGTGGTTATAACAACCATCGTGAGAATCGATGGGGGGGGGGGGTTATCACAACCAGCATGGTGTTGGGGGGTGGGGGGATGGGAGAGGGTAGTAGTCGTAGCCTCATTCGAAGAACGACCCTCCCTCCCCCCCACACACGAACGACCTGGCGTTGGTGACCCGTTATCCGTCGTTCGTGTCGCCCTGCGCGCACGCGCACACACACGCACTACGACCTCACTTTCCCCCCTTCCCCCTATCCCCTTCCCATCTCTCCCCTCTCCCCGCCCCTCATGGCAAGATCCCATCGTGGCTATCGATAAGCAAGGGGGAAATTCCCTCCTCTCTCTCTCTCTCTCTCTCTCTCTCTCTCTCTCTCTCTCTTTGCATGCATGCATCGTTACTTACTGCAGAGGGGAGGGGCTGGCCGTTCAAAATTCACTCCTCCCCCCCTCCTCCCTCCTCCCTCGGCATTTGGCCTGTGTTGATTCTTCGAAATGAACGACCCACGTAAATAAATGTATAATAGGTGATTAAGAAAATAATTGTGGAGCTCGTATCGAATCCATTTATTGCGCGATTATTTCGCTGATCTCCAAAAAAAAGAAAAAATTAATTGGTGCTCAAACCGAATCCTATTTTTCCCCTATTTTTTTCTGTAACAATTAGTTCACTGATCTGTTAAAACTGTGATTATGAATTTTTTGTAATAGAGTTTTTTTTTAAATCACCTTTCAATTATTCATAACGGAGTAAATAGCGAGGGGGAGGGGAGGGGAGGGGAGAGGGGGGGGGGAATCTTGATAGCGTAATTCTTAATGATGTCGTCTCTTAAAACCAAGCGCGTAAGGGCTCTTAGGGGCTCTTATACACACGGTAGTTGGCCAATTACGGCTCCGAAGCTGTGCTCGCAAACTGCTCGTGCAGACAGAAACGCTGAACCACCTACACTTCCTGGGCAGCTAAAGCGAGTGAGCTGATTATATTTGCGCGCTCACCTACGTTGGGCACCTCTGGCGCTCCATTCGGGCTCCGTACACCACGACAGCAACGATGGACGCTTTACCGGCGTCTGCAACACCAGCCAGGCATTTTGAGTGGACAGAGGCGCTTGCTTTACGACCGAAATGAAAAGTGCAAAGCGCGTGCGGAACATCTTGATTATGTAAAAATAATGTTAATCCACTGTACTAACTAGAAATATTAAAGAAGGAAATAAACACGCTACGCAGTCAGTACAGGAAAGAATTGAAACTTTATTAATGCATCAAGAAAAAGAAGTCAGGAGCTGGTGGTACAGACGAGGTACGTGTGCCAAAACTGTGGTGTCTCTTCCGCTGACCGGATTTGGCGAGCGAGTTCCACGTAAACCCTCTCTCTCTCGGCTGCTCCAAACAAGACGTGAGCGCACAAGACTTCGATACCCGAAGCGTTCGCAAAAACCGTACTTGCCCACGTATCGTGTATAAGAGCCCCAAAGAAGAGAGTGTTGCTCATACAGACGGGAGAACAGCCTCTATCTCCACACACACACACACACACACACACACACACATACACGCGTCAGAAAAACGCCCACTGGACTCAATATTCGATCTCATGTTTAAAGGGAATGTCATTTAAGTTTAGAAATATACCAGTAAAGATTTTTTTTCTAAGAAAAGGAAGCCTGTAGGTCATCTGAACCACTCCTAACTACCCACTGACGTTTTTCTTCTTCATAGCCAAAGTGCGTTTAAAAAAAATGTCCACTACTAAATCACCCTTTATTTTTTCTGATCGTTCATCTGAAGCCGTTTAAAGTGTACATTGAGCCTTTTTTTTTTTTAAACTAGGGCAGAGATTATGATGGAACAGTGCGTAAATATTTTTTTTTTTTTCCATTATGGTTAATCGACGTTTCGCTAATTATGATGATGCCAATTAAGGAGCTCGGATACGCCGGTGGTAATTAACTTAAGTGGTGATTGCCCCCATTTCTACCTCTTGTCATTAGGCGTAATAAGCGCGTCTTTGAGTGTGTGTGTGTGTGTGTGTGTGTCTTGGCCCTGATGTCGTCAGCTAGTTATCTCTCACTCCTGTTAGTAATCTAGTATACCTCACAGGTTATATTGCGAATGTACTTTTTTAAGTATATTTTTTACAGTATGGGATGTTTTAGTTTACGGTACACCATCACTGTACAGTGTACGTGTGGGTACAGTGTACGTGTGGGTACAGTGTACGTGTGGGTACAGTGTAGCACTGCAGCATCAAACAGCTTTATTGGTATACCACACGATCCAATCCAACAGCCTGGACCAGCCCGGTGTGTGTGTGTGTGTGTGTGTGTGTGGGGTGAAGGGTTGTTGTTGGGGGGGGGGGGGATTTTAGATGTGATTCTGAATTTTCAAAAAGTTATTCGGGAATTTTTGGTGTGATTCTATTTTTTTTTTCTTTTATTTTCATGCATTAATTTGGAAATTTTTTAAGTCTTGCGGAATTTTTTTAAGTGTTTCAGGAATTTTATGATGAGGAATTTTCAGAAATGTGGTTTGTGGAATTTAAGCGTGATTCTGAAAATTTTAAGTTACAGGTGATTTTTAAGTGTGTGATTCGGAAATTTTAACGGTGATTCGGAAAGTTTAAACGTGATTTAGAAATTATAAGTGTGATTCAGAAAAATTTATAGTGATTCAAGTTTTATATTTAGGGGATTAGGAAAAATCCTGTTTTACTCTGACAGTTTAAAGAAAAAAAAAATGTTATCTCATGACAAATGAGTGAGATGTAATCTATATGCAAATTAGATGCTGTGGTATACTTTCATGAGAGAGAGAGAGAGAGAGAGCTTTGTGGTTAACAATTTTTTTTTTCTATCTTTTGATGTGGTTAAAATCCTGTACTTAAATATGTAAAGACGAATGAAAGTGAGTTTTTTTTTTTGGGGGAAAGAGAGTGACACTGGAGAGAAAGTGAGCGCAGGAGGGAGAGATGAGGAAAGTGAGTGTGTGTGGGGGGGAGGAGTGGGGGGTAGTGAAAGTGAGTTTTTATTATTAAGCCAGGTTGAAATAACGGGTCTTGCCTAAGGTCGACCAGCTTCGGCAGCTGCCGGTGGTGTTTTTTAGCCCCTGTGACCTCAGGCAGTAAGGGTCATATATTTTTTTTTTTTCTCCTGTGGATTTTGCCCTTATGGGGACTCCTCCTCCTCCTCCTCTCCCCTCTCATAGACTGTGATTAGAGGGTAGACTTAAAACGAGGGGTCGTTGGTTGTTTAATAGCTGTAAAAGAGGGGAGAGTACGTGTGTGTGTGTGTGTGTGTGTGTGTGTGTGAGGGGGAAGGAGTTTTACTCCTGTGGTTATATTTAACACACACACAAACACACACACCTCAGCCTAAATCAGGTAACCATTTATTGACCAGGAGGGGAGGATGAGCACCTTGGTTGGGTGTGGGTAGAATGCCCCTCCCAGGATTCGAACCCGGGCCGGCCCGTGTGTATGTGTGCAAATCGTGGTCAGCAACGCTGACCACCACACCACAGGTGTCCGTGATCTCTCCCGTGTACGCACGCGCGTGGCTCTGCGTCCGTGCGTAGTATTTGGGTGACCCTGGCGTATATATACGGGGGTCGCAGGTCCCTCGTAAACTGCGGGTCAAAGGTCATTAGGCTGGGAAGGTCAGCCCAAAATGAGGTCATGTCATAGAAGCTGAAGGTCAGCGAAATCTTAGAGGCTGTGGGTCACCGCAGACAGAGGTCAGCTTAGAGGCCTCCACCGGGGTCAGAGGTCAGCGAAATCCACTTGGCCCCGTCGCTGAGGTCAGAGGTCATTGAAATCTCGAGGCTGTGTCACCGAGGTCAAAAGTCAGCCATTGCTTAGGGCCACAAAATAACTAAGTAATTATTTCATCATACTGAAGTGTATAGTCAGTTGTGTCGTTGATGACTCGTGTAAGTGAAGTCAGTGTCGTGTAAGTGAAGTCAGTGTCGTGTAAGTGAAGTCTGTGTCGTGTAAGTGAAGTCTGTGTCGTGTAAGTGAAGTCTGTGTCGTGTAAGTGAAGTGTGTGTCGTGTAAGTGAAGTGTGTGTCGTGTAAGTGAAGTGTGTGTCGTGTAAGTGAAGTCTGTGTCGTGTAAGTGAAGTGTGTGTCGTGTAAGTGAAGCCCTGATCGCGTAAGTGAAGTCTTGATCGTGTAAGCGAAGTCATTATCTATTATCTCGATAGGATAAATAGATTCTTTGAGTACTTATATATATTTTTCTGGGGAATAAGTGATATTTTTTTTTTAGATAAGTAGAAGAGGAATATAGTTCAGTAGAGATTTGTGAAATGTACGTGAGGGATA
>JAYMFT010272375.1:0-10607 GCA_038088735.1 Panulirus argus
CCTTGAGTTGCCGATGGCCACACAATAATCATGTGACGCAGCAGCTTGCCGAGTATTCCGTGGTCTAGCTAGTGGTGAGGGCACACAAGCAGCCAGTTCTCGTGAGCAAAAACCAAAGTAATACCTACAGAAGAGGGAAAGTGAACCAACACTGCGGCGTAGGGCAAGGGGGTTAAGTTTGGAAGTTAGCTTGGAACAGTTTATAAGTCGGATTGCTTTCGACTCAACTCTGTCAAGTAAGGAAAGAGAGCTAGAACCACCTCAAATGTGAGAGCAGGACTCCATACAAGGACGTGACGTGCTGTCAATGGACCGAACCACGGCATATGAAGCAGTCTACGAGGTATGGCTGTGGAGAGGTAATTTTGTTTTCGGTACGTTACGAAACAGGTAGAGAGTGGATGTGAGCGAATGAGGCCGCCCTTCGTCTTAGCGACCATTAATAACTCTTTATATGAATACTCCAAAAAATATAATCTGCCATAGTTATATACAACGGTAATCTTCATCACAGACTACTATTGTCTCAAAGAGTATTTCTGAAATATTGATTCAATGATATTGTGTGATTACAGAGTATATAACAGTACTCCAAACATTTATTTTCTTTGAAAGATCTACAAATGGAAGAAGTATATATGAGGAACTATAATAAATGTCGGAAACCAACACAACTGTAAACAAACACTAACTTCACCCACTAACGCGAAGATATGCCAGAAATCGCTTCCGGTCCAACGAAAAATCGTAGTTGTTCAAAACTATATCAAGTCTAAGATCACTTGTTAGGGAGTGAACTTCAGGAGACTGAGTTCCAGTTTAAGAACACTGTAATAATAACTAGGGATTTGGAGGAAACACACATCAATGGACTCCTTAAACTTACCAAAAAGTAACTTCGACCGATCTGATGTGTCTTCTTTGCCGTGAATGATAAATGTGAAAACAAAGGGGAATTTGAAGGTCGGGGAAACTGTGAGGTAAATGCGCCTAGAAATCAAAAGAACCAATGGAAAACTTCACCCAGGAGCCGAGCTTAAACCGAACTTGGAACATTGTCGTCACATTGCGCTGTCATCATCTCCCTTCTGCCATTTCAGCGGGAGGATAAAAACTTACTGAGCGCAGCAAACAGTCTGCCAACAAACCTCCATCAGTTGAATGGATCAGCTGCATGGAAAGCTCATTATTCATATTTTTCTTTACATAACATCAGTGAATATCGGCTGCTCGGGAAAGTTCGATGAGATTTTCATGTGGTGTTCAATATAATTCTATGACCACACACTCTCTCAATGAATATATGCCACTTTATCTAATTGGAATATCCACTAATTTCCTATTACATTTGTTATTCCATTCATAATAACGTTGTATACATTGCAAAATAATTTTGGTCAAAGGACCATCAAAAATTATCCTTCAACGCGGTGCGTTTTTCCCTGATTCGCTATTTTTATTCAAGAATTTCGAATACACTTTTTCCATATGGCCAGCAATCAACTGGCACAATAATCATTTATGTGAAAATTTTAATGAAAGTAATGTTTGAAAATGATGATGAAATAATAATTCTATTTATGTACTCTTCAAAATCTTAAAATATGTATTGGATTGGATTTTATAAATGTTACAACTTGTGTGATGTGCGCCACTAATAACAATATGAAATGGATAACGAATTCAAAAGTAATTTCCTGAAGTTTCATATTATTCGTATTTTTTGAGCAAACTCTAACCTAACCTAACCTACCCTAACCTAAATTAATCACATCGTAAACTTTATTAAAACTACACAAAATTTTATACCTGATCAAGCAGTGCAGACAATTATTTCAAGTCGATAGGTGTTTTCTTTCCGTTCTTGTTAAACACAGAAATGTAACTGGTCGGTTTCTCCTCAAAGCATCTTGACGTTTCGGCACTTCTATGAATTTTCAAATTAATCTAGATACAAATGATTCTTTCATAATGGCAATTCTGATATCTGTTAAATCCGACACCTTTGATGAAGTGTAGAAAAAACACTGAAGTTCTACCCATGTGCCACCTATGGCTTCACACAAGTTCTCTCTCCTCACCGTCCATCTGACACTTCAAAACTTGACTTCTCTCACGGAGGCTATTTCCAAACTGTTAAATATCACTGTTCGTGGAATCCTCCACCCGTATATGTGCCGCTTCTAAGGCCTTCCTCGCCCTTCTGTCTAGCCCAAGATACACCATCAAGGCTCTGTCCCACTTGGGTAGTTAACTGTTTTCATCCACGTGTACCACGAGATCATTATATATTCTAAGGTTCCTTTAGTCTCCTTTGTGTTCCGTCACTCTTCTTTCTAACCCACGGCTTGTTTTACCGTGGTGTTGTATCGTGGGCTAAGTAGGAGGGCAAGGAAAGCTCTAGATGCAGCACATAAACGGGGGGAGGATTCCATGAACAAAGGGTCGGGCTTTGTCAGCTGGGTGGATATTCCAGGTCACATTGTGATATGTGAATGGTCGACGAGAAGGGCAGGACCAGGGGACCAGTCCAGCGAATGGGGGAACGACATCCAAACGGGAAAGACACCAGCAGGTTGAGGAACAATGCGTGTATAAAAGCTTCTGTTTTTTATTGGTGTATTATTCTACCTGAAGACCTTGCGTCGAAAAGCCCAAAATAAAACATCGGCTCCAGCCTCGTGTTTCTCCATCTAATCATCTCCACAATTGTCATGGTGGATCCTGATCTTCTCAGTGACATGTTCTCAGGGGTGCCATTACTGTCACAGGTCGGGTTGATGGTCTCTAGGAGATATTATTATCACTGGCGGCCCATGTTTGGCTGTGAGCCACAAGGGTAAGTGGAATGTGTTGCGTAGGATAAGTCAAGGTAAATATCAAGATATAAAGCTTAACATTTACATGTCGTCAGAGAGTCGTTTGATCATCATTACTAAAGCATCTCAAGTCTATCTAGGTTACCTTAGATTTCGTCTGCATTGCTTCCGCCACGATACTTTAATTGTAAATTATCTAAACTGCCAACCGAAGAAACTTCATTAAGCAGTATGAGTCAGTGCCTCTAAGAAGTGGAGGGAACAAAGAGAAAGTGTAGACCAAACTGGTGGAAGGATGGAGTGAGAAAGACTTTGAGAGATCGGGGTCTGAAAGTGCAGGAGAATGCACGGGATAAAGTGCTGTCGACTGAGTAGCGGCCGAGGTAAACCACGGAAACGTCTGTCGGACTTGGTTGTGGATAGGGAGCTGTGGGCTTTAGTGCACTTCACATGGCAGACAGAGAATGGAAGTGAGCAAATGCGTTCTTTCTTCATCTGTCTCTGGCACTACCTCACTAATGCGGGTAATGGCGAGCAAGTATGTGTGCGTGTGTGTGTCTTAATAACTTATATAATAACTTATATCACCAACTTTTCATAGGGGGGACAGCGCGAACGCAGTTCCCCGCTACCAAAAATTACGCACTCGAGTTGACCACTTTTGGGTCAATCGCAGGGGTCAACACCACCGGAGTGCAATGGTGGGCCTCGCCCCGGGGGAACCACCTTCGTGATCATGGTATCCCCTGTGCCAGGTAAGTATGCTTAAGCGCGGGAAATCCAGTGCCAGGCAGCACTACACTGAGGAACATCTACCGTATTTCTTACTTTTATGTGAAGAATTTCAAATTAGTGAGGCAAACCTGTTTTAAGTGTTTTCCAGTTTATTTAATTATCTTTTACACTTTTGTTTGAAGCAATTTCGAAAGGAACAAGAAATAAAAAGCATAAAAATACACACCGCACGCTACAAACAGTTCTAGTCGAGTGAGGGAAATTGTAATCAAAAACCGAACACCCATCCTCTTAACTATATTGTTTACCTCTTTCATTGCTTTACTATCTATAAAGATCTCCATAAAAAACAATTGTCTGATTGTTATTCCCTCTCTTCATTAACAGTATGAAACCTATTAAAACGTATGTGTTATATCAGAAACATACTTTTGATATAACACAATTACAGGACGTTTTCTTTGGATTCCTTCACTCGTTCGATTCGTAATATAGGAGGGACTTTGGCAGTATGTAACTTCATCCCTATAAAGATAAACCTAGCTGTAATTTCGGTAACGAGGGTGCTATGTGTAACATCAATTGGAAGTTTGTTACAAATGACCGACAGTGCATAGTCTTAATAACTATACGACCAAAAGACCTTTACATAGGGCTCCTGCACCTTCAACTCTGCGCTCCAATCAGGAGCAAGGATATAAAGAAATTCAGGACACGGTGGAAAAAAGACATTGAAAGTACTTACGAATTTTTGAGAAAGTGAAAAGATCTGTATTTTGAAATGAGCCAGGTCACAGTTACTGGGAAAGACACGAGAAGGTAGAGAGTTCCAAAGCTTCGACGTGTAGGGAAAGAAGCAGTTCTCAAAAAGGCACATAACACACACGCCCACCTAAGAGCTCAATACACGAGCAGCCCTGTGCCAGTTACGGCACCCCGAGCACACACTCACGACCAGTGCCAGTAGTGGCACACCCAAGAATGGATTGTCATTGATAAAAGCTCGTACCAAGTTTGGTCTTCGCGAATCTTTACACGCACACACAGACACAATGATGTTCACTGTCTATTATCCCGAGAAAGATAAGAACACAGATCATATTTGAACAATAGCTGAACAACGTATAGAGATGGAATAAACAGTGTGGTTTATGAAGAGATTCATCAAGGATGAGACTGTCATGAGCTTTTGTCAATGAAAGCGAGTCATTTTGGTAGATAACTGGAACGAAGATGAAGAGTAGTTCTCACAAGTGATACTTTCTTCATTACAGCCTTATATTTCACAATATATATATGTAAATAGGCTTCCTCCTCTCCTGACTGAAATAATGAATATCTATGAATTTTTTGTTGCTAAACAAGTAATTCATTTACGACATAAGCGCGACAAATGAATTCAGGACTGACTTTTATAAAAGCCTCAAATACCTGAATGACTCATAAATCCAAACGAACCTATTAAACACAAAAGATTCATAAGATTCTACTGTGAAAACCGTCCCAATTTGATTCGAATAAAAACATGAGAATACAGAGGCTCCAGCTCATACATCACGGTAACTTTGGTGTGATTTGAAAATAAAGTGAGATTTCCTTTGGAAATAGTTTGTAGTAGAAAATGCTATGCTAAACCACATTTTACTTCAATATGCTGTTAATAGTAACTTAGCTGAATAAACTTCAGAAGGATAAATACAATAAACAATATACTTATAAATGCACTTACCTAAATATGTAAATGCGTACACATGTGCACCCATGGATTGTGAACGGAATAAGCGCTTCCTACAATAACCTATACACATCTTAATACGTTAAAGGCTCCAAATGGTTTAGAAGTGATATAAGTGAATATAATTGAGATTATTTCAAGTACAGTTTGTGAAAAGAAACTTAAGTTTCAATTGTAATGTTCAATTGCTTGTATAAAGACAACCATCCAGTGTCGTAGTACTCAGTGGTTCGCGGTGTACCCCGGATTTTCTCTGGCAAATAAACTTACCTTGCACAGGAGATACCGTGATCACGAAGGCGGTTCTCTCAGGGCGAGGCTCACCATTGCACACCGGTGAAGCTTGACCCCTGCGATTAGCCCAAAAGTGGTTAACTCGAGTGCATAATTTTTGCTAGCGGGGGACTGCGTTCGCGCTATCCCCTAATGATACCATCATGTCGTAATACTGCCATTGGTTCTTACCACATACATTCTGTTATCTGTTTATTATTGGCCATGGAATGAACGGGTGCACTGAGGTGAGCTTGTGTGTTGTGTATAAGTTAACGGGACAAGGTGTCCCCTGTGCCAGGAAGTATGCTTTCCCAGTTGTCTGTTTGTGATGATTGACGCACATCTACTGCGACACTGGCCTTTGCCTTTGGTGGCCATTTCAGTAATTCCGCCCGGAGAACACTGCTCCCATACCACATGCTGATTTAGAAAGACACAACAGGCGTACAAGTGGTACAGGACTCTGATCAGCGAGCGATTACCATCGCTCCCAACTCTTGGACATGTTCATGTTCGGAGTGGTGCGTTCCCCCTTGGAACCTGGAGCTACACATTCAGAGGACCGCACTTATCTGGGCGAAAATCTTGCGATAACACAGAGCAGGTGTTCCTTATGTTGGGTCTGGGCACTGCAGATTAGAGATGTCACTGGTATCTTGTGGTCCTCTTCTCTGAAGTCCCGGATCCTGTCAAAAGGGTAGTGTCCAAATTTTAGTACATTTGTATCCTTGTCTTATTCAATGACTGACTTGGGTCGGTTTCGACATTGTTTGTCTGTGTTCTGTGGTACATCGCGCCTGGCCACCAGGTACCATTTGGCAGAAATGGACATTTCGCTGAAGACGCCGAAGAAAATTTCTTCGTGTGGAGCCTTGCAATTTTCTTACGTGATTCCATTTTCACTCTGGCTCACTGAAACGTGTATGCTTACGTTGGTGAAACAAGCGGCTCCTTCAGCTGCCTTTACCGGGATCTCATTTTCCTCAATTCCAAAGTGGCTGGGAATCCAAAGGAGGCTGACCTCGCGATCTTGCGGCTGGAACCTCAGGAGTGTCGCAAGGATCGAAGATCCGAGTTTGATTTCATCCCTGTAATGTGACTGCTGCAGCGTTTGTAGGGGCTATTTTGGGGTCGTGTAGATTACGACAGGCTTGGAGTATTCCATCAATATGTTATGCAGAGCTTTGGGTGTCGCTGTCAGCCCTCCGTTAGCCTCCAGAGGAGAGTCTGGTCCATTGAGTCGTCAGTGAAGCACAATGCTGTTTGAGGAGGCGTCACAGCGGTTAAGGCTTCCAGGGATTGTCTTTTCAGGTCCTCCCGCTGGATATTGGACTTGCTGGCCTCGTGTGGTGTGTCTACAAAGGTGGCTGGTGGTGAAATCTGCTATCAAGGCGGAATGCGGCATTGATTTTTCTCTTTGCAGATATCAGCAAGTCCGATCTGCAAATCTTGGCCGAGAAACCGGCTGTCATCTGTTTGACTCGTACTGCAGTGGATGGTGGCTCGCTCTTCACGTTCAGTTTACTGATCCTGGTCCAAATAGGTGTCCAAAGTATGGTTCTGAGGGCGCCATTTTGGATGACCTCCAACCTGGAATCTGTTCGGTACTCAGTCCGATGAGCGCTGGGGCGCTCTGATCTACGGGATCTGACAGCAGCCGTACAGTATGCTCTCTGGGTGTGAATGCTGCCACCCATAACTGGACTGGCGAGTGACCTCAGGATGCTGCGTCTGCTTTTGGCTCTGTGTCCGACACATTCTAGCTGTGGTTTGAAAGTCAGCTTCTGGTCTAGTCACACGCCAAGGTGCTGATGATTGTCGACCCAGGCTACCGGTGTGTGTGTGTGTGTGTGTGTGTTCTGCATGGAGAATTTCCTTTCTGGTGAGGCTCTGTAGAGAGTCATCGACTCTACGCTTTGCTGGGCTGATCTTCAGGCCAAATCAGTTGCACTCATTTCCAGTGAGATCAAACGCAAAATGTGCGTTCCCAATCCTATGTGCTTCTCTTACTATGTGTTGAGGGTCATCTGCATAGCAGAGGAGCGCTGCAGTTGGCCTGTAGAGAAGTTGAACCAAGTTTTCCATCAGGAAATTGAACAGTGTTTAACTGAAGATGCCTCCTAGCAGGATGCCGTTTTCCAGGTCTCTGTAAGTCAGCGTGACCCCCTGAAAGCGTACCACTGCTTCTCTCTGTGTTAGGAAGACCTGGACCCATTTGAGCTACCTCGAACGCCGTTTTGCTAGTAGTGTCGCGAGTGTCCCCAGTGAAGTGAGCACATCGAAAGCTTTCTCAGTGCCGGGAAGAACACATCAGCTGACTTGTTGTCCACAACCCTGAATATCTCGACTATGTTGTTTGTTGTGCCTCTATATTCGGTGTATGCGGAAATTTGAGGGTGCAGAGGGCCGACTTTCCACTTGAGCCTGTTAAGAGCAATCATTTCTCCCGTCTTGGCTTCGCAGCTGAGGAGGGAGATAGGACTTGGCCTTTCAGGTACTCTGGGCTTCGGAATGGGCTATCTGTCTGCCCTTTTCCATTCCGGTGGAAGCCTTCGTGTTGTCCACGAAGCACTAATTACTTACAGTAAAGCGTCGTGTCCAATTACAAGCATGGAGTATGTATGTGATCCTGCAGGCCCCCCGGTGCTGCGTCATGTGCAGCTACTCCATAGAGGAGAAGCATGGAGAATGTGATTGTCAACAATTTGAAATAGTGTTAAGAAATTTCTTGTCATAAAGAGCTCTGTCATCGTTTGCTCTGTCCGAATAGTTCCAGAAAAGTATCAAAGTCATGGTAATCAGTGTTCCTTCATCAGTGATATCGTTATCAGTAAAAAGAATATACAGCAAATGAACTCAGTACTCTGTGGGTAACAAGCAAAGTATCATGAACGCCACACACAGGTGCATGAAAAACAGCAAGAATCGAATCTATTTGTAGTGAAGCAGCAATTCATCACATTTTACACAACACACGCCACCTAGGAGCAACTACACTATTTATACATGGGTCGCCCTGTGCCAGTAACGGCTTTAAAGACTCAAGGTACATATAATCAATAACTACAGTTTAAGACTTTAAATTGCATGACTCGAAGTATTCTCTTACATACATAATCTTACTAGAGCAATCTGTAGAGGGAAGGCGCGTACGCAGTTCCTCGCTAACAAAAATTACGCACTCGAGTCAACACCACCGGAGTGCAATGGCGGGCCTCGCCCCGGGGGAACCACCTTCGTGATCATGGTATCCCCTGTGCCAGGTAAGCATGATGGTCAACTTTTTATCATTTATTATTGTGCATTAAATACATTCATACATATGGACAACAGTGCATACCATTAAATGCATTCATACATATGTACAAAAGCGCATACACATAGCACATAAATGTATAAAATTCACAAAGCGGGCACCAGCCCGCAGGTGGGGAGTAGGAGTGTCCCGGTGGTGGGTCGCGTGGTGGTGCGGCGAGATGTGCTGCTTCCCGGTTTGGGGCGTTTGTGTTGGGGTGGCAACTTGCTGCCGCGTGGTCAGCGAGGCGGGGGCGGGGGTGTGGCGGAGGAGTAGGGCAGCCCTGGCCTCGCGGCTGCTGAGGAGGCCTCCACCTGCAGGCTGGGCGGGTGGTGGCGGCGCTGGTCTGAGGGCGGCGGTAGCCGGGCAGGAGAGAAGGTAGTGCAGCAGCGGGTGGCGGCTGTGCCTCCCGCAGTGGTCGCACGCCTGCCCCTGGAAGCCGTCGTACAGCTCCTCCCTGGTGCAGCAGCCCAGCCTCACGCGCTGCAGCAGCACGCCGTCCGCTCTGGGCTGCTGCTGGGAGGCGTCCAGCGGCTGGTAGTCAGTGGCGGTGGCGTACCATATGCCGCCTGTCTCTTGTTTCTAATTACCGGTGCGTATGGTAGGTGCGCTGGGTTGCGGCGCGCCTGGCTCGCGCCTTCACTTGCCGCAGGCTGGGGGGGGGACGTGCCCACGTTGTCGCTCGGATGTGGCTGTTGGAGGGCCTGAAGCCCCGATCTGGAGTCGGTGTGCAGCACCACGGTGGGCTCCTGTCGGTGGCGGGCATGCTCCACATTCAAGTAAGTGATAGCATTAATCAAGTCAAATATCAAAAGTTATCCAAAGAACTTTACGTCACCATCTGATTTATGAACATAATCAAAATCTAAAGCAACATTATATCTACAGTCACTTTGGCCCTCTGTATGCGACATTATCCACATCATAAAAATGACTTTAATGTTCTTGACTTAAAAGAAAAACAGGCACATTAATGAAATAAAAAGTGAAAACCTCAGCCGTGCCTGACGGCTATGAACACCCACTAAAGAAATAGAAATTTTAACTTTTCACTGTGATCAATGTAGTTCTCTGGTTGATCCCGGAGTCTTTTATACTTTTCTATATTTCCCATTTCCTTCTATTCTACTCCTCATACAACCTCCCATCACCACTCCCTCCAAAACCCTCCCAACATCTTCCATTCCCCATACCCGACCCTCCAATCAACGCCAAGACTGAAGAAATCTCCATCTTCACTTCAGCCACAAGTCGAGTCAAGTCTCTCCCTTTGTGTAACAAGTAAGCATGGTGTAGATATAAGGAAAGTTGATCACCTGGTGAAGAAAAAGATATCGCCTTGGGAGCCATTAAACATTCATATCAATACCGACTGGCTCTCCTCCAACAAACGTAATGCGCCGGAGGTGAAGTCCACCAGCGATTTAGGGAATTAACTGAGAGATATTCTGATTAGAATCATGTCTACACCGACGGCTCCAAGACGGATGAAAGTGTGGGTGCAAGTTTTTTTTTCTTTTTTTTTATGTTGAACGCTCCAGTCATGGACAAAAGTCCACATCAAGGCCGGGCCCTAATTGAAATATAGAGAGATTTGAGAAAGGGAGAAAAACAGACAGGGGAAGTATTTACGAATTTTTGAGAAAGTGAAAAACATGTCTCTTGAAATAAGCCAGGTCACAGTTATTGGGAAAGACATGAGAAGGTAGAGAGTTCCAGAGCTTCGACGTGTAGGGAAAGAAGCAGT
>JAYMFT010272386.1:0-10607 GCA_038088735.1 Panulirus argus
TGGTGCATATGTGTGCATGTATGTATATATGTGTGCATGCGGGGGGATGGGGTATTTTTTCTTCGTCTGTTTCCTGGAGCTACCTCGCTGACGCGGGAAACAGCGATCAAGTATAATATAATATAATATAATAATATAATATATATATATATATATATATATATATATATATATATATAGTGTCCTCTGGTTTTGTCTTTCAAAGAACTGTTCACTGTCTACATCATCTCTCCTCTCTTCCATGGTGGGAAAATCTAAGGCTGTTAGCCTTTTCCTGTGACTCGTTTCACTTAATATTATTGTGTGTGTGTGTGTGTGTGTGTGTGTGTATGTGATTACCCATGTGCACAGTACAGGGAGAGAGCTTTATGATCATGGGTGCCCAAACTCTGGAAAACTGTATGTACAAGATTTATGAAACTCTTGTTTACTGTCGACACTTACCGTGTCCTTTGCTTAGTCTGTTCCAGCCATCCACCACTCTACACCGTCAACATCGTCCGGCTGATTTAGGGAACTTTAAGGCACTTAAAAGGGGTGGGAAGCTCGGCAGTCTTCATCCTTACATCCCTTAGCTCAGCTTCATATCTCTTAAGTCAGGCACTATTTTGAAGCACTTCTTTGAATCGCCTTGATAAAATCTTTTGCTTCGTTACTACGGGTGCCAGAGTTTTCATGCATGATCAAGAGTCTATGTTCTGAATGGCTTACTGGCCATAGTCCCCTCCTTATCTTAACGCTCAATCCATTTGCCTCTTTATCTTAAAGCAGAATTCATTCATCTCCTTGTGCTAACACATAGTCCAATCCTCTCCTTGTCTGAAAGCTGAGTCTATTCTCCACTGTATTCACCTTTCTTCATCTTTATACTCTCCAAGACTTCCCTCCACTCCCACCTTCCTGACGCTGCAGCAGTATTGTACTCCACTGAGAAAATACCTTCAAATTTATGAGGCAGTCCCTCTCATATTTCCTCATCTTCCTCAAGCGCCCTCTCCTCCAAGTTCCTACGCCTGATTAGCTGCTCTTCAACCAATAATTTGTTCCTGTTGAACTTAGAGAAAAGTTTTTGATTGCCTTCCGCCTTGTCCTCAATGACATTCTCAAAATCTCTCTACACCTTCCGCCCTACCTTGCACTACTTATTTATTGCTACATTGTCATATGTTTCTCTTCCACAGTGTGTGTGTGTGTGTGTGTGTGTGTGTGTGTGTGTGTGTAAACTTTTTATATACTTTCCCGCAACTTTGATCCGTTTACAAAAATATCAATAACTTTATCCTTATATTTCTCTGGTCGCCTATCATCTAAGATGTACTGGGCTAGTAACCTCTGTTACACAATAAGCCTCTCCAAAATAAGCCCTTGTAGATTCAATCATCATACAAAATGTCTGAACATAATAAACTTGTCGATAATATCTCAATATTGTCACGGTATCTACATTCCTGATGTATAAATAATAAAGTTGGCCACATCTCATTTATTTTCCAGTAGGAATTTACATTCTCAACATCAAGATTAATAGTTTATATAAATCTGTTATTATTTTGTAAATCAAACGAGGCCAAGATGTTCTGTTCTTGCCAGACTAAAGCTGAAACTCGTTTACAAACACGAGTGTGAATCTTGGGCGGGAGTTGTCCAATAGGAATTGGATCTCTAGGTCTTCCGCCTTCCTCAGGCTAAATGACAGTCATCCATTGTGATTCATTCTGAAGTTTTCATTATTCACAGTAGTCTCTCGCGCAAAGAAAGATAAAGCCTGGCATAAAATGGCAAAAAAAAAAGAAAATGTGAATATTTATCTCGACTCTTTCAAACAAACAACTCATCACTGCAGTGTCGTTAAGGGAGAACCTCATTTGTATTAAAAGATATACTAAAAGCTCATTCAAGAGCCTCAGTTATGCTAGTTCAAGGGCTTCAACTGATCGTTTAAGGTCTTTGGCTATGCTCGTTCATGGGTCTCTGCATACTAGTTATGCACATTCTAGACAATGAGCCGTGACGACAGTAAGAGGCCTTGTAGGCCGTAAGAGCCATGCATGAAGCATGATCATTACTGAGTAAATGCCAAGTAAGCTCATTCAGAGGCTTTGGCTAAGCTCTTCTCCGGTCGTAGTATCATAACAAACATGATGCGGCGCAAGCACCACAGGAGACCTGAATGAAGCATATATATCCAGAATGATCATTTTCGGGCCTCTATTTATACAGTTCAGAAGAACGAGAGTACTCAGGAGGGGCCCTGTGTGAAGCATAGACATTCAATATGCTTATTTTCAGGCCTGTGTTGTTTACTCGCTGCGGACACGTAGAGCACAGAAGGAGGGGCCCTGGATGAGACATTGTCATTACTCTACAGCGCCAAGTAAACTCCCTGATGGCCCCGTACATCCTGATGGGTATGGAGGTAAGCATAAAATCCACACATAATGTAACAACTTCCCTACTCTCTCATCTGCTCTAAGACTGACACGGGAATATTCCGCCTTTGTTTCTTCCTCAAAATCATGCTCCTAACTTATTTCTCGAGTTATCTTGAACTATTCATTTTTTGTGTTCACCCACTGAAAGGATCTCTCATGGTATGAATATAGTTACTTACAAAAAATATGTTCAGTTATTTCCATTAGCGCAGTTCATTGCATGATATACGTCATCTATTTGTATGAAGTAAGTTCAGTTACTTCAAGAAGTCCAGCCATTTTCATGAAACAAGTTGACATTATTATAATAATCCCTTGAAACGGAGGTACGACCCTTAAGCACGACGGTGCAACTCTTAGGTAGCAAAGGTCCAGCCATTACCTGATCCTTAAAGGTAATTTCAAAAGCTAGGCCAGATTGCTGCCGACTGCTAAATGTTGGGTCAGTATCCTGATCCAAAACGTCAGCAAGTCAGCATCCATACTGAAAACGTCCATCCAGTGTAATTTTCGTACCATATGGTTAAGACACCGTAACTTATAAACCCTATGGTAAAACTCTGTAACTATCATATGTTACGGTAGAAACAACGTAACTATATCGCATCATATGGTATACTTACGTCAGATTACAAACATAAATTGTATCTTTCATACTCTTCCATACGAAAGAACTCTGTAATTTACATAAGGTATGCAAATGACGAACAGGACCTCAAACTGAGAGACAATTTTAAGAAAACAAGTCCACTCTCTGAGATAATCTCATTCAGATAATAATTTAAACGACCATAAAGAAGTAAAAAGATTTTTCAAATTTGAAGATATAGAAAGGATCGATGAGAACATGAAAACTGGATTAGATTCTTTTATTGCCCCGGATGATAATTTCTATTGAATTAGATTAAAGAAGCAGCAGAACGGGAGGCGGCTTATCTAGTAGTGAGTTGAAAAGTTTATTTTGTAGAAAGGGTTAGTGTGTGTGTGTGTGTGTGTGTGTGTGTGTGTGTGTGTGTGTGTGTGCGTGTGCGAGCTTTTTATATACTTTTCCGCTACTTTGATCCGTTTACAAAAATATTACTAACTTTACCCAGAAGGTCACTTTGCATATGGTGCTGTATGGCCTCATCGAGTTTCTTATACGGTCGCCTATCATCAAAGACGTACAAGGTTAGTAACCTCTATTACACGATAAGGCTCTCCGAAATAAGGCCTTGTAGTTTTAATCATAATGGAAAATGGATAGAAATATCAGACTTGTCCTTAAATTATTAATATAGAAACTGTATATTTTTTCCTGATGTATGAATGATAAAGTTGGCCTCATCTCATTTATTTTACAGCAGCAATATACATTCTCAATATCAAGATTAATAGTTTATCACATTGTCAACATCAGGATTAATATTTTACATAACCTGTTAATATTTTGTAAATCAAACGCGGCCGAGATGTTCTGTTCTCGCCAGACTAAAGCTGAAAATCGTTTACAAACACGAGTGTGAGTCTTGGGCGAGAGTTCTTCATTAGGAAATTGGATCTCTAGGTTTCCCGCCTTCCTCAGGCTAAATGATAGTCATCCATTGTGATTCATTCTGAAGTTTTCATTATTCACAGTAGTCTCTCGCGCATAGAAGGATGCAGCGTGGCGTAAAATGGAGGAAAGAAGAAAATGTGAGTATTTATCTCGACTCGTTCAAACAAACAGTCTCATCAATGCAGTGTGGTGAAGGGAGAACCTCATTTGCATTAAGATATACTATAAGTTCGTTCAAGAGCCTCAGTTATACTCCTTCAAGGGCCTCTTTTATGCTTGTTTAAGGTCTTTGGCTATGCTCGTTCATGGGTTTCCACATACTAGTTAGCGGCTTTACCCTACTGTTATGCTTGTTCACCGGCCTCTGTTATGCACATTCTAGACACTGAGCTGTGTCGACGGTAGGAAGCCTTATAGGCCGTAGGAACCATGCATGAAGCATGATCATTGCTGAGTGAATGCAAAGTAAGCTTATTCAGAGGCTTTGGCTAAGCTCTTCTCCTGGCCGTAGTATCATAACAAACATGACGCCGCGCAAGCACCACAGGAGACCTGGATGAAGCATATAAATCCAGAATGATCATTTTCGGGCCTCTATTTACACTGTTCAGAGCAACGAGAGTACACAGGAAGGGGCCCTGTGTGAAGCATACACATTCAGTATGCTTATTTCTGGACCTGTGTTGTTTACTCGCTGCGGACACGTAGGGCACAGAAGGAGGGGCCCTGGATGAGGCATTGTTATTACTATACAGCGCCAAGTAAACCCCGTGATAGCCCCGTACATCCTGATGGGTTTGGAGGTAAGCATAAAGTCCACACATAATGTAAGAACTTCCCTTCTTTCTCATCTGCTCTAACACGGGAATATTTCGCCTTTGTTTCTTCCTCAGAATTATGCTTCTGACTTGTTCCATGAATTATCTTGACCCATTCATTCATTATGCTTTCCCAATGAAAGGATCTTTCATGGAAAGAATACAGTTATTTATGTGAATTACATTAAGTTTTTCCATAATTACAATTACCGACATAAAGTTAATTCAGTCACTTACATGAAATAATATCATTTATTTACATCAGTGCAGATATTTACATGATATACCTCAGTTATTTATTGGATGCAATTTCAGTTTTCTGAATTGGTCCATATATTGATATAGAAAAGGTTTAATTATTTATATAAGTAGTTTATGATGTCAGAAAAATTTTTCATAATAACCCCTTGAAACGGGGAACTACCCTTGAGCACAGGGGTACGACCCTTAAGCATGGTTGTGAGACATTTCAGCACGATGGTACGTCCTTTAGGTATGATGACTTAGTCATATACCGGATCCGTAAATGTCATTTCAAAAGTCAGATCAGACTCCTGACGACTACTAAGTGTTGGGTCAGTATCAGGACCCAACACGCCAGTAAGTGAGTATCCCGACCCAACACGTTAATAAATCAGTATCCGGACCTAAGATGTTAGCAAGTCAGTACACGAACCCAGCTGATAAGTAAGTCAGAAACCGGACCCAACACTTCAGTCAGCTAGTATCCGAACCCAACACGTCAGTCAGTTAGTATCCGGACCAAACACGGCAATAAATCAGTATCCGGATCCAGTACATCGGTAAGTTAGTATTAGAACCCAACACATCAGTAAGCCAGTATCCGGACCCAACACGTCCGTAAGCCAATGTCGGGACACGACACGTCACTAAGCCAAACCCTGTACCATACAAAACATATGGTACATCAACTGTAACTTTCGTACCATATGGTTGAGACACTACAAGGTATAAACCTTATCGTACAACTCTGTAACTTTCGTATGTTACGGTACAAACACCGTAACCTTATGGTACCATGTGGTATCAACATTATTTCTTACGTTATATTACGAAAAACATTATATGCTTCGTGCTCTTCGGTAAAAACAAAATTTGTAATTTACGTAAGGTATGCAAATGAAGAACAAGACCTCAAGGTGAGAGACCATCTTAAGAAAACAAATCCATCGTCTGAGCTAATCTCACTCAGATAAAAATTCAAACGACCATAAAGAAGAAAAAGATTTCTTTTTCAAGTTTGAAGAGAGAGGCATGATCGATGAGACAATGAAAACTGGATGAGAATCTATTATTGCCCCGGATGATAATTTCTGTTTAATTAGATTAAAGAAACAGCAGAACCCGGGGCGGCTTATTTAGTGGTGAGTTGAGAAGGATTTTGTAGAATGGGTTAGTGTGTGTGTGTGTGTGTGTGTGTGTGTGTGTGTGTGTGTGTGTGTGTGCGAACTTTTTATATACTTTTCCGCTACTTTGATCCGTTTCTAAAAATATTACTAACTTTACTCAGAAGGTCACTTTGCATGTGGTGCTGTATGGCCTCATTATGTTTCTCATACGGTCGCCTATCATCAAAGACTTACTGGGTTAGTAACCTCTGTTATACGATAAGGCTCTCCGAAATAAGGCCTTGTAGTTTTAATCATAATGGAAAATGGATAAAAATATTAATCTTGCCAATAGCTATAAATATAGTTACTGTATCTTTTTCCTGATGTATAGATAATAAAGTTGGTCGTATCTCATTTATTTTACAGGAGCAATATAAATTCTCAGTATCAAGATTAATAGTTTATCACATTGTCAACATCAGGATTAATAGTTTACATAACCTGTTAATATTCTGTAAATCAAACGCGGCCGAGATGTTCTGTTCTCACCAGACTAAAGCTGAAAATCAGTTACAAACAAAAGTGTGAGTCTTCGGCCAGATTTGTCCACTAGGAAATTGGATCTGTAGTCTTCCCCCTTCCTCAGGCAAAATGGTAGTTATCCATTGTGATTCATTCTGAAGTTTTCATTATTCACAGTAGTCTCTCCCCCATAGAAGGATATAGCCTGGCGTAAAATGGAGGAAAGAAGAAAATGTGAATATTTACCTGGACTCGTTCAAACAAACAGTCTCATCACTGCAGTGTGGTGAAGGGAGAAGCTCATTTGCATTAAGATATACTATAAGCTCATTCAAGGGCCTCAGTTATGCTCGTTCAAGGGCCTCGGCTATGCTTGTTTAATGTCTTTGGCTATGCTCGTTCATGGGCTTCCGCATAATAGTTAGCGGCTTTACCCCAGTGTTATACTTGTTCACCGGCCTCTGTTATGCACAATCTAGACACTGAGCTGTGTCAACGGCAGGAAGCCTTATAGGCCGTAGGAACCATGCATGAAGCATGATCATTGCTGAGTGAATGTAAAGTAAGCTTATTCAGAAGCCTTGGTTAAGCTCTTCTCCGGCCGTAGTATCATAATAAACATGACGCCGCGCCAGCACCACAGGAGAATTGGATGAAGCATATATATCCAGAATGATCATTTTCGGGCCTTTATTTACACAGTTCAGAACAACGAGAGTATATCCCGATGGGTCTGGAGGTAAGCATAAAGTCCACACATAATGTACCAACTTCCCTACTCTCTCATCTGCTCTAAGTCTGACACAGGAATATTTCGCCTTTGTTTCTTCCTCAAAATTATGCTTCTAACTTGTTCCTTGAATTATCTTGACCCATTCATTTATTATGTTTACCCACTGAAAGGGTTTTTCATGGAATTAATACATCTATTTATGTGAAATACATTAAGTTTTTCCATAAGTACAGTTACCGACATAAAGTTCATTCAGTCACTTACATGAAATAATATCATTCATTAACATCATTGCAGTTATTTACATGATATACTTCAGTTATTTATTGGATGTAATTTCAGTTATCTGAATTGGTCCATATATTGATATACAAAAAGGTTTAGTTATTTATATAAGTAGTTCATGATGTCAGCCAAAATGTCATAATAACCCCTTGAAACGGGGTATGACCCTTGAGCACAGCGGTACGACCCTTGAGCATGGTTATGAGACATTTCCGCACGATGGTACGACCTTTAGGTATGATGGCTTAGTTATATACCGGATCCGTAAATGTCATTTCAAAAGTCAGCTCAGACTGTTGCCGACTACTAAGTGTTGGGTCAGTATCCGGACCCAACACGCCAGTAAGTGAGTATCGTGACCTAACACGTTTATAAATAAGTATCCGGACCTAGCATGTTAGCAAGTCAGTACCCGAACCCAGCTGATAAGCATGTCAGAAACCGGACCCAACACTTCAGTCAGCTAGTATCCGAACCCAACACGTCAGTCAGTAAGTATCCGGACTAAACACTGTAAGAAATCCGTATCCGTATCCATTACATCTGTAAGTTAGTATTAGAACCCAATACATCAGTAAGCCAGTATCTGGACCCAACAGTTCAGTCAGTCAGTCAGTATCCGGACCCAACACGTCCGTAAGCCAGTATCGGGACGCGACACGTCACTAAGCCAAACCCTGTACCATACAAAACATATGGTACATCAACTGTAACTTTCGTACCATATGGTTAAGACACTACAAGGTATAAACCTTATCATACAACTCTATAACTTTCGTATGTTACGGTACAAACACCGTAACCTTATGGTACCATATGGTACGAACCGTATATCTTACACTATATTACAAAAAAGAAACTCTATAATTTACGTATGGTATGCAAATGAAGAACAAAACCTCAAGCTGAGAGACCATCTTAAGAAAACAAGTCCACCTTCTGAGCTAATGTCGCTCATATAAAATTGAAATTTGAAGATAGACGATCGATGAGAACATGAAAACTGAATTAGAATCTATTATTGCCCCGGATGATAATTTCTGTTTAATTAGATTAGAGAAGCAGCAGAACCCGAGGCGGCTTATCTAGTAGTGAAATGAAAGTAATTTTTTTTGTGGAAAAGGTTTGTGTGTGTGTGTGTGTGTGTGTGTGTGTGTGTTTATGTGTGTGTGTGTGCAAGCTTTTTATATACTTTTCCGCTACTTTCATCCGTTTGAAAAATATTACTAACTTTACCCAGAGGGTCAATTTGTTAATGGTGCTGTATGGCCTCATCAAGTTTCTCATATGGTTGCGTATCATCAAAGACTTACTGGGTTAGTAACCTCTATTACATGATAAGGGTCTCCGAGAAAAGGCCTTGTAGTTTTAATCATTATAGGAAATGGATAGAAATATCAAACTTGACAATAACTTATTAATATAGTTACAGTATCTTTTTTCCTGATGTATAAATAATAAAGTTGGCTACATCTCATTTATTTTAGAACAGCAATATACAGTCTCAATATCAAGATTAATAGTTTATCACATTGTCAACATCAGGATTAATAGTTTACGTAACCTGTTAATATTTTGTAAATCAAACGCGGCCGAGATGTTCTGTTCTCGCCAGACTAAAGCTGAAAATCGTTTACAAACACGAGTGTGAGTCTTGGGCGAGAGTTCTTCATTAGGAAATTGGATCTCTAGGTTTCCCGCCTTCCTCAGGCTAAATGATAGTCATCCATTGTGATTCATTCTGAAGTTTTCATTATTCACAGTAGTCTCTCGCGCATAGAAGGATGCAGCGTGGCGTAAAATGGAGGAAAGAAGAAAATGTGAGTATTTATCTAGACTCGTTCAAACAAACAGTCTCATCACTGCAGTGTGGTGAAGGGAGAACCTCATTTGCATTAAGATATAATATAAGTTCATTCAAATGCCTCAGTTATACTCCTTCAAGAGCCTCTTTTATGCTTGTTTAAGGTCTTTGGATATGCTCGTTCATGGGTTTCTGCATACTAGTTAGCGGCTTTACCCCACTGTTATGCTTGTTCACCGGCCTCTGTTATACACATTCCAGACACTGAACTATGTCGACGGTAGGAAGCCTTATAGGCCGTAGGAGCCATGCATGAAGCATGATCATTGCTGAGTGAATGCAAAGTAAGCTTATTCAGAGGCTTTGGCTAAGCTCTTCTCCAGGCCGTAGTATCATAATAAACATTACGCCGCGTAAGCACTACAGGAGACCTGGATGAAGCATATATATCCAGAATGATCATTCTAGGGCCTCTATTTACACAGTTTAGAACAACGAGAGTACACAGGAGGGGCCCTGTGTGAAGCATAGACATTCAGTATGCTTATTTCTGGGCCTGTGTTATTTACTCGTTGCGGACACGTAGGGCACAGAGGGAGGGGCCCTGGATGAGGCATTGTTATTACTCTACAGCGCCAGGTAAACCCCCTGATGACACCGTACATCCTGATGGGTCTGGAGGTAAGCTTAAAGTCCACACGTAATGTACCAACTTCCCTTCTTTCTCATCTGCTCTAAGTCTAACATAGAAAAATTTCGCCTTTATTTCCTCCTCAAAATTATGGTTCTAACTTGTTCCTTCAATTATCTTGACCCATTCATTTATTATGTTTACCCACTGAAAGGGTTTTTCATGGAATGAATACAGTTATTTATGCGAAATACATTAAGCTTTTCCATAAGTACAGTCACTAACATAAAGTTAATTCAGTCACGTACATGAAATAATATCATTTATTTACATCAGTGCAGTTATTTACATGCTATACCTTAGTTATTTATTGGATGCAATCTCAGTTATCTGAATTGGTCCATATATTGATATAGAAAAGGTTTAGTTATTTATATAAGTAGTTCATGATGTCAGCCAAATTGTCATAATAACCCCTTGAAACGGGGTACGA
>JAYMFT010272397.1:0-10607 GCA_038088735.1 Panulirus argus
TATAATAAATAAATATAAATAAATATATATATATATATATATATATATATATATATAGGAAGTGCTGTGGTTTTGGTGCATTACACATGACAGTTAGAGACAGTGTGAGCGAATGTGGTTGTTTTTTGTCTGTTTCCTGGTCTGTTTCCTGGTGCTACCTAGCTGACACAGAATGGCAATGCTATTTCAGGTATCTCTTCAGAAAAACCTTTTTTCTAAGTATACTCTATTTCACCATCCTGTTCCCAGCTGTATCATTTCCTCTCTTCTTAAAGCATCTACAAACCTTCACCCTCACCTCCACCAAATAGTGATGAGACACCCCATCAGTTGCCCCTTTTTGTACATTTGTAATGGAGTGCTGGATGATGGCCACAATGTAGATGAGAAACTGTAATTTCAAACGGAAGTATGTTTGGGTTAGTGGCATTCAGGATTGGGGTGGGAGATGGTTGTAGAATTTTTATTGTGTCAAAACAGTGTAGCCATGAGTGGTTAAAGATGCCTAAAAGCACCCGAGTTGCTACTGGGTCAAAGTGTTTTATGTGGAAGTTTGATGATGTGTAGGAAAGTTGTAGGGAAGTTCTTTAGGGTTTTGATTGAACTGTGAGAGTCAGTGAGAATGAAAGGGGGTGTTTGGGTTGATTCTAAGTAAGTTTTTCGTGATTGCTCTGTTAATGGGTGTGGTTGGTTTGTG
Source organism: Panulirus argus (assembly GCA_038088735.1). NCBI lineage: Eukaryota > Metazoa > Arthropoda > Malacostraca > Decapoda > Palinuridae > Panulirus > Panulirus argus. Next base: position 698 of record JAYMFT010272397.1, read on the forward strand.
TTTCAAGAGGTTGTGTGCTCTCTTGGAGAAGGATTGTTGAAGTTTTGAGCTAGAAGAGCTTCATGTGTTGGATTGGCATGGTGAGGGAAATGTATGTTTTTATTGTTCTGTGGAGTTGGTGCTGTTGATTCTGTATTTTATTGTGTTTAGAAAGGAGTGCCAGTTTGCTGTCTCCTTTTCATTATTTAAGTAGGCAGTGGTGTTAGAGTTTGGACTTGCTGTATGGTCTGTTTTGAGCGGTGAAGTTTTTTTTGAGTGAGTTTCACTTTTTTGTTATGAGGTCTGTGACTTATGGGAAGAAGTTGTTATGTAAGTATTCGTTTCTGTGTGTGATATTTTTTGCTGGCTTGGTCAGTGATGTTGTTGCAGTGGCAAGGTCTAGGGATTATTATAATGAGTCTGACTAAGAAATTTTATGACTTGAGGATAGTGATAGTGGATAGGTAAGATTTATTTCAGGGTGAGGCAAGTGATGGTAAAGGACTGGGTTAAACTAACCTTAAGGTGAGATGTTTGATTGTGAACTCAGGATGGGTTAAAGTTTGCTGAAGGCCACTCACTGCATGGCTGTAGAGAACGAAGTCATCAAGTACGTTGGTGAGCATGATGGTGATGAAACATTGTTGAGTGTCAAATGGATACATCATCAGGTTCAACTCACAGTGCAGGTTGGATTCGTACTCTAGTGAATACTCCAGGTCATTTTCAGAACCCTTATACACGTAATCTGCGTGTTTTCAACACCATTAAGATGTTTTACATGAATAGTTGCAGCAGTAACATATAGTAAATACATATATATGAAGATAGCTAATGGAGGTTAATCTATTTTTGGAATTTAGTGCTGCTTGTCATATCTGTTCATGCAGAGTTGTTAGGAAACTAAATATTTCTTTGCACAGGACTTCAGTAAGAATAGCCTCTTGCTCTCTTGCTTTTCTCCCATTGGGATGGCACCTGTGCTTTACATTAAACTTGTTTTTATGTGATGTCTAAAATTTTGAATTGCTCCTAACTAATATTTCCTATGCACACTTAGCCAATATGACTTTTATAATGGTGTTTATCTTGTAACTGTACTAAGGAAAAATCTTTCAGTTATTAAACCTGCATCCCCTGGTGTGCAAGGGTAGTGCTTGTTGTTAAGGTAATGATGCAGATGCTCAGTATTCTCAACCAGTATGGGAAGAAAGCATAACACATACTTTCATGCCTTAAGAGGAGTTTTTTTTAGTGTGGTACTTGGAGTAAACATTGTAGAGGGTCATGCAGGGGGGGGGGTAAAGGTGTGGAGGATCATGCAGGAGGTAAGGGTATGGAGGGGGTAAGGTGCGTGGAGGGTGTAATGGAGGAAGGAGGGAACATAGACTATAAAGGTTCATATGGTTCCTTACATGGGTAAGTTAACCCAAGAAAAGAACAGTTGTCTTTCAGTGTAACTCAGTATTATAGGGTTGTTGTATGTCCACAGTAAAGGAACATGATGTGGCAATTTGAAATGCACTCATGATTTATTATGACATGACATGCATCAGCATGCCAACAAAAGACTAGACCCAGTTTGTACTTTTGCAGGTCATGATGTAACCTGACATTACATGTCATGCATCATTATACCAGCAGAATCATAGATCTGTCATGCATTTGCATTAGTGATGTGGAGTTCTAGGCTCTCATTATAAAGAAACTCACCTGTGATATGGTCCTCTCCGGATGTTGTCCTCCTGATCACCAGCTGTGACAGTGGCTTTACCACACCTGCCAGTCGCTCCTCATCCACTACCTGTCAATATGAATTACAGCTTTTACCACTTTCTGTGCCTAACAACATGTATCACAACAATCAACACCTGCCACACATCAATATTTCAGCTTTTACCATATACTGCTCATCAGCATGTATTGCACCAATCACCATCTGCCACCCAACACCTCACACATATCATATCCCTAAAATGTTACACCTCATGCCACACCTCACCTTGATGCTTGGGTACCAGACCCTGCCCTTGGGGAGCCTCATCCTGACCTTTGGGTAGGTATATTGGGACTGAAGCATGTTGAGTCTAGGGTCTTCCTGAAGGTTATGGAAGGTCAGGCGGTGGTCATGCCATCGGAGTTTGACCTTAAAGTTGGCCCCCACCAGCTGGCCCATGAGGTCCACAGATGACACCTGGAGACCAAATTTGCATGACGATCATCTGGTGTCAGCTGTCTTCATGCACTCATGTAAAGAAGCTCAGTGAACTAATCGAGAAGGTGCGGAGAAGGACAACAAAGATTGTATCTGAATAAGGAGAACTGAGTTACAGTGAGATAGGTTGGAGGCAATTTTGTCCCATCAGAGAAGAAAGGAAAACAGAGGGTGGTTTGATCACAGACTTTAAGATTCTAAACCATTTTGACCTTGTCAACAGTGGACAGTTCTTCGTGAAATTCTGAGACAGGAACAAAAGGATGTAACAAGCAACTGATGAAATACATTGTAGAAAGACTGAGAAAATAATTTTTTAGTATCAGAATGATGGATGAATGGAAAAAAGTGAGCAATGAAAACATACAAAATCTTCAAAAGTTGTATAAGAGCAGAGAAAGTTTAGTAGATGGAGTGTCTTGAATGCAGAACTTCCCCTACTGTACAGACAGGTAATCACAGGCCACTGTAGTGGTGACCCACCTGTCTAATGGGCCAAGATTTAAATCTCAGATAAAGCGACTAGCTCACAGCTAAACCAGCTGTTCATCCAGTCCTTTCAGAATAATTTGACTACTTATGTGTGTATATATTCATGGTTAAGTAATGGTGCAACTTGAGTGTAAAACTCTCTCCATGCAATATGCCAGTAGTAATGACAGTAATAAGTGATAATATACACATGCTCAAAATGTGCTAACTGAGAGCTTGCAGTGAAAATAACTGCCTCACTTAACCTTGAGCATGACAAACAACCCTTGATCATGACAGTATACCTCTTGAGCATGACAGAATGATCCTTAAATATAATGGCCTGGCTTTTGATCTGACTTGTTTAGAAATACAACCATTTCCAAAGAACCAACTAACAGCATTCCATTTAGTAAGGTGTATGTTGAAAAAATCCTAAGTTGAGCATGATGTAACTCATTGTTTCACAAAGGCCGAAACTACTTTGCCAGCTGAGGAATGTGGTGTGCAGTAATTCGTAGGCAAATGTATTCTGGGTTGGGACTGGAAGCTAACACTAACCATGGGGGAGTTAAGGGTGCCATAACTCTCCCATTTAGGGATGGAAGAAAGTGATTTTGATATTTGTGGGATGAAAAAGGGTGCCATGTTTCACCAGCTTGGGATATATATCATTTTATGTGAAAAACATCAGTAGTAGGTCTTGCCTTGCTCAGGGAAATGGTGAAGTCAAGGGTGAGGTAGGGTGAGTATGGAGGCAAATGATACTGGTAGTCTTGAGGAATGTGTATCAGGTTGCAGTTTTTCTCATCAGTGTTATCATGACACTCAGAGTCAAAGGAGCAGCGATGTGTGAGGGGCACACACTCGCCTGACCAGCAGGTGTAGTTGCCCGGACCACACCAGCTTATGGTCAGGTTGTGCGAGCCATTGAGAGATCGCCTGCGACCACACACTTTGGTGCTTTCGAGTGACCACTCTTTACGACCCCAGAAGAACTCTGCACCTTCGTAGGTGGCCACTGTATTGTTGGAGGGAAGGTGATGTATGATCCAGTGGTAGGGAGATATGTGATGAAGCCGCAGACCAGTGGCACCCTGTAGGTAGTACATTCCCTTTGGGTCAGCTCGTGGGTACATGGCCATGTAATCTGCTTCGACACCTTCTTCTGCACAGAGACCTCGGATTGTCACCTGCAACTTCCACATCTTCCCCTCACACAGTGTACAGAGGTGTGTATTTTTGAAGTTGGGAATCCATATGCCATTCTGCTGGAGGGTCAAAGCTTTTCCTTCTGGATTGCTTATGGAATGGAAATTTGAATATGTGATTGGACGGCGATCTGGTCCCCCGACCCAGTGCTGTATATTGGAGTCATAAGAAATGCCAAGCCATGTCGTGACAAAAGGACTATAGTTAGATAAGCAAAACTCCATCACTGTTGCTGTTGTTATGAGAGATGTAATTTTTTTGTTTTCTTGCTCTGATGTTGGGAATGGGAAGTTGAGACCATGAGCAGAGCAGAACCAGTCAGCATTTGCAAAGCTCATTTTGATGGGTAAGAAAAAATATGTGAGATTGGTTATCTCCTGACATGGGTCAGTATACCTCTCTTGCACCTTTCCTGTTATCTCCCAGGGTATGTTGTGCCAGGCAAGGAGAATGTTGCTGGGGACATCACAGTTGCCTACTGAGTACATCTCCATCTTTGTGAGAGCCCTTGACCACAGGTTAAGCCCTGTCACAGAGCCCGGGAAGGGCTGTGAAACTGAGTAACTGTCAGTGAAGGAGTTCCAGCCATTACCAAGAACTAGTGTGCCATTGAGGGGGAGATATCCAGGTGTATCTTCACTCAGAAGTTCCTGCCCGTCCAGAAAAAAGCCAAGTCTTTGTGTACCACCATCCCGCCGCAAGCAGACCAGATGCCACCGCTGAGGCTCTACTACCTGCAGCCCTTCCTGCAGCACTTTGTTGTTCATATAGGAGACTACAATCTTGCGGAATGTTGTACCTGGAACAGTACAAATAGTGGTTAAATACTTGCATATGAGGTTTCTAGTACCTCTGTCTGGGGATTTGGATGCATTAGCACTGAGTTCACAGTTTTCCAGCAACTTAGTGTCTCACAACCAACACAGTTTGTATAGCATCATGTAACCTAGTCATACTTTCATTATCTATCTATCTATTTGAATCTGTGTGTGATATATGATATATAGTTGTATGATATTATAGGAATCTTCCCCATGAATTGCTGATATCAAATATTATTGACTTAAGTGGACTTAGATATAGCACAGAGATGCCACCCAACACCCTAAAGACTGTGTTGCATGGATAAATGAAAGATAAAACAGGTACAGCAAGAGCGGCACTGCAGTAGTTACCGATAAAGAGGGCATTGTCGTATGTTTCGCTGACAGAGTAGCTGAGCAGTGAGGAGAGTCCCTTTACATATGATATGTTAACCCACAGGCAGAGAGTGAAGGAGTCCAGGCTGGCTTGTTTCAGTAGTTCCTCATGGCACATTGTTGGGTCCATGGATCTTTCATGTTGTGGCTTTTCACAAGCTACCTCCCTGACAAGGTGAGTCGGGTAGATAAGAGAATCCAGAAGGTGGCGCTGTAGGTTGCCCTGATTGGAGAGTTTGGCCAACAGCTGGTGCAGTGCCACCACTTGCAAACGAGTGTCACTAGCCAGCACTCCATCAGGCAGAAGGTCATATACCAACAACTCTTTGCCAGAAGACCACCATGCTGATCCGTAAGAAAACACTCTTTTACTTTATTATGTTATTATTTCCACATCAACATATTAAAAATTGTTATTTATGCCCTTCCAGTTTTATGCTTGGGGTAGGGGTATGGGCAGTGAATGAGTTGCTTTTTGCAGATGCCATGGCTTTGATGGCAGACTTCACAGAGAAACTGCACAAGCTGGTGACAGAGTTTTAGAGAGTGTGTAAAAGAAGAAAGTTGACTGTTGATGTGGATAAAAGTAAGGCAGTACAGGGGATGAGACAGGATGGTTTGAGAATAAGTTTGAATTAGGTGGACCAGGAGGAAGTGGAGTGCTTTAGGTACGTAGAAGTGGATATGGCAGCGAGTGGAACCAAAGGGGATAGAGTTGAGTCATAGGGTGGGAGAAGGCTCTATGGTTCTGGATATATTAATGACAAGCTTTTTAATAATACTGACTGTATCCAGTCAGCGGTTCTTTGTACCATACAGAGATGGAGCAACAAACTTGCTAAAAAAAGAAGTAAAAGGAATTATGCAAGCGGTAAAAGAATTGTGGATGAACGAGTTCAGGTAGGCAATGAAACTGTCAGTGCACACAGGAAATGAAAGCTTATAGAGTTACAAGATAGCAAAGATAACGGTAAAAATGTGTCTCTCGAGTGTAGACGTTCTTTCCCATTATGTAGAACTGGATGAATATAAATGGGTAATTACACACACACACACACACACTTATGGTTTGATGTTAAACGAAATTGAAGAGACAGTGACTGTGTTAGTGTTAGAGACATAAATCTATGCAAGCCGCCAACAACTAAGGAGTTTGAAAGTGCTGGAATATGGCGAACTTTTTGCTGTACAGAATGTGAGAAAGACGTATGATAACTGTTGACATATAGTCAGTGCTTCAAAGAGTTACAACGTAGAAAACACCATAGATGCCACAAAGAGTGGGATAAAACAATAAAGACTTTGCATGTGCGTGTACATAGAGACACATGGGAACATACGTACATGATATTACCAACACCACAGCCACCACCAACACGGTGTGGGCACTGCAGAACTTCATCTTTAACTCAAAGGGTGGAGTTCGAAGACCTTTGTTACTGATGGTTGGCGAGTTAGCTAGCTCACTGAACCTTGACAGCGTGGGCGATCCCACAGCTCAGAGAGCCAGCCAGTCTTGTCAGGGAACCACCTTTGCTCTCCCTCCTCGCTCTTAAGAGGCCCAGCGTTGTGGACGTGGCGTCTAAGGGAAGAGGCCCCCTTTCCCTGGAACTCCTCGTTAGTGACTGGTGTCGATGAGTAACGCTTGGATCCTCCCCTCCTGTTACAGGTGGGGTGTGATGGATCCTATCGTGGAGTGAGTGGTGGCAGTAATGACGTAGGGAAGGAGGGAGGGGCAGGAATATATCATTGATCCATTGATCCCAGGTGATCCCCTGGTTCATAGAACGCTCTGGGCTCTCATGTGCAGACTGAATATGCCACGGATATTTCCATTAAGATGATTAGAATAAAACACTTACCAGATAGGAATAAAATTATGTACGATATTTGTGATGTAATGCCACTTTTGTAGCCTTTTTTTTTTTTTGGATGATTTGATGTCTTTCAAGTTCATTGCGATGTATTCAGGAGACTTTGTACTGAAGACGATCTAAATAGATCGAAGTGTGAACAAATAAATCTGTGTTGGCCTCATTTGTGGTACTGGGTATAGTAGTGTTGTGTCATTCCTTAAAGTCAAGACTAAAGACCTATTAGGTGGTTCGCTGACACGCCCGATACACACCCAGTTCCAGAGATGCAGAGTGCATGGTCTGCATATAGCAGAGTCTTGTACTACATCTTTTGGAAGACGTATCTTGTCTGTGGGAAACTTCGATGTCGTCGCCTCCCTGGTAGTTCGGGATGAGTGGTGGCCAGTACCCATTGACGATTGATTGTTCAGTGCCAGGGGGAAGTACCCATAGAAAGGAAAGTGCCCAAGGGAAAGAGGAATTTGAGTTAGGGGCCACTACTGCCTTTGCAGTTAGTGTCCGAAAGGTGAGGTCACTTCCTCTGTTGTGGTTCTGCTTGCTGGATGGTCAGTGTCTGGATGGGGAGGAGTTGTTGGGTGATTAATGCCTGGAAAGTGAGGGGTTAATGAGTGATTAGTGCCTGCATAGTGAGGTGATTGGTGATTATATAGTGTCTGGATAGTGAAGGCCAGGTTGTGGGTCGTGTTATTCATACACCACACGCCTCAGGATGCGAGGAGCGAATATTTGTAGCCTCTATACAGGTTCGAACATTAAAGAATTTATAACTTTAGGTTTTAAGAATTGAGCAGATAAATCGCTCAATACTTGAGCAACATGTGAGGATGAACAGCATTGATCTTGGCGTAACTATCTCCTCTTCTTTGTTTATATATTGACTTATTCATTCATTGTTTACGAAGCTGAAGAGGAAGGAATGTTTCTGTGCACTAAACTGAATGATAAGGAATTATTTCTTATATTAAAGACGAGCATTTTCTTTTCACCTCCAGATCTGTTGGTCTACGTGTGTCAAAAAAAGTCGCTTGAAGAAGATATTTGGCCAACATGCCTTCATTGTAGAGCACAGGTAAGCCTCGTCGTAGCTAAGGTAGGGATAGTGATGTGGCCCAGTGTGCTTAAGACAAAGCATCACTGGTTGGGAATGTTAGTACATTGTTGTGGACGTATGGGTTGCCAGACGATAAGAGGGAGAGAGAGGAATGAAAATAGCAACAGACCACTGGGTCCTTTACAGGCCATCATGTTCGTTTCGAGGCCAGTATGTAAAGTCGAGACAAATGTCTAACAATTCGAGACCAGTACGTAAAGTTTGGAAACAAGGGTTCGAGACCAGCATGTAAAGTTTATAGAATGTCTGTATAAAGTTTTGAGGCCAGCGTGTAAAGTTTTAAGGCCATCATGTAAAGTACTGAATCCAGGTCGTAAAAGTTTCGAGACCGGCATGCATTGTTGTAAAGTCCAGCATGTGATTATATAGTTTCAAGGCCACCATGTAAAAAGATTCAAGTCTATGCATGTTTAGTTTCCAGGCCAGCATGTGTATAGTTTTGAGGTCATAATGTATAGTTTTTCAAAGCTAGCGTTTAAGGTAAGAAAAGGCCAGAATATAAAGTTTAGAGGCCATCATTTGATTATCTTCGTCCATTATGTAAAGTTTCGAGGCGAGCATGTGTAGTTACGAGGATAGCATGTTGTGTAGTGTCAAAAACCAACTAGTAATGACTCATGTCAAGTTTCGAGGTGAGAATGTACAGTTTCAAGGCCAAGATGTACAGTTTCAAAGACAGCATGTACAGTTTCAAGGCCAAGATGTACAGTTTCAAAGACAGCATGTACAGTTTCAAGGCCAAGATGTACAGTTTCAGGGCTAGGATGTTCGATTTTAGGGCAAGGATGTACAGTTTTAGGGTTAGCATGTACAGTCTTAGGGCCAGGATGTACAGTTTCAAGGCCATGGTGTAGAGGTGAAGCTCAACGGTCGCAAGGCAGCATCCTTGAGCTCCTCCCAGTCTCAAGCTTCCACGGGAGGGTGAGTGTCTGAGTAAGTTGTTACGAGCGACGAGGAATGTTACCTGGGGTGGGGTGGGTGTGGGAGAGAACGTTCATCACGTACGTACAATATATTATGATAATGGAGTGTGGTGGCGGCGAGGGGCAAACATGCCATCGGGTGTGTTTGTACTGCCGGCGGGGTTCGGCATATCTTGATAAATTGCTCTAATTTCATATGGGCTACAATAACGTCACCTCGCCCGTCGATAGCAAGTAGCAGGGGGCGGCTTGCTGTCCATTTCTCCCAGCTTCTTTAAGGTCCTTATCCACTCTTGACTGAATTGTTCTCATGGATTTTTTTTTTTTTTTACAGAAGGCTTTTCTGAACTTATAAGAATTCGAGATTAGAATTTAAACCTATCTGTATCTCTCCCTCCAAATGGATTCATTGTGTACAATTAGAATCCCGCACCATGAGAGGTTGTCCATCAGCACTTAATCCTAGGCGTGCTGCCCCCAACATTATCCTAATTGTACCTATATTTTTATGTATTATATAGAAGCTAGGCTGTTATTTCTTACCGTATGTAAATATACCATTTTAACAGAACGCATGGATTGCCTTCAGATTGCCCTTGACCTGCTTCCAACACGGTCAACATTCCTCAGAAGGTCTGGCGCCCACCTTGCTGGTCATATTTCACTACTGTGCATCATTTTCGAGACACACAACACTGTGTAACAAAATTTTAACTTTATTTTGTCTTTGGTCAGTGAATGTCATTTCCTATTTGCTCTTATCTAGAAAACGAAGAAAATAATAATTATTCCCTTTAAACTTTGTTTTTTTTCTGAAAAATGATGATTTTTATTTTTCTGAAAAGTGATCTTTTGAAACTAACCTACTTTCCCTTGCATTCCAGACAGATTCCACACTAATTTTGTGAAGTAAAAATTTAAAG
>JAYMFT010272408.1:0-10607 GCA_038088735.1 Panulirus argus
GCAATGTTGGTTCACTTTCCCTCTTCTACAGGTATTACTTTGGTTTTTGCTCCCGAGAGCTGGCTGCTTGTGTGCCCACACTACTAGCTAGACCACGCAATACTCGGCAAGCTGCTGCATCATATGATTATCGTGTGGCTATGGACAACTCAAGGGTGGGCCGTTTTGATAACTGTTTCTTCCTCCACACGTGGACGCTTTTGAGTCTGTAGCTTCTCGTGTCTTTCCCAATAACTATGACCTGGCAAATATAAAAGACAGTTTTTTTTTAATTGCCTCTAAAATTCGTAAATACTTTCCTTTGTCTCTTCCTTTTCCCTTTCATTAACCTCTTATATTTTGAGTAAAGCCAGGCCTTGATGTGGACTCTTGTCTGTGTCTGGAGCCTACAGCGTAAGAAAAAAAAAATATCAAGATAAGATCTTGAGATGATGATGTATGATATATATTATTCTCAATATCCATGCTAGTGTATGTCAAGATAATGAATCAGTTCTTCTTATTACTATAGCATAATACATGGGCCAATCTGCCCTAATTATCAGAATTATAGGATTAGTATTTACAATGATAAATGTTACATTACTCTGTTTTTTGTTAAAAACCTGGAGCTATTTGAGTGATCTGTGTTAATTATTTGACCTGTTTATATGGAGGGAAGATGAGCTGCCCTGACTTGACCTGACCTTTGCAGAGTGTTGGTCCATGTGTGTGCAGCCTGAAGCCGGCAGGACATGACAACGACCACAGCCGACCACTACATAAACTGCACACTAACAAATCCAACACTATCGTAAGAAAAATATATTTTTCTTTAGTACTCACTGTATCGTACTTACTGGCTCGACCGACGTATTACAGTTATAGGAGGATAACATAACAGCCGGTCCAGAATGATTATTCATTCAACACATAGTCATCCTTCGCTAGTGCCTTCTGTATATAATTTCTTTACAGCCACCATTACAAATTTGGTCCACATAACTACTACCAGCATGAGCCCCTGACCCCAGGAGACGTGGAGCCTTGTCTCACCCCAGGTGACTTCTAACCTTGTCTCACCCAGGTGACTTCTTGTCTAATCCCAGGTGAAGTGGAGCCTAGTCTCACCCCAGGTGACTTCTTTTCTAACCTCAGGTGACGTAGAACCTTGTCTATCTCCAGGGGACACGGAGCCTTGTTTCACCCCAGGTGACGTGGAGCCTTGTCTAACCTCAGGTGACGTGGAGCATTTTCTAACCCCAGGTGACGTGGAGCCTTGTCTAACCCCAAGTGACGTGAAGCCTTGTCTAACCCCAGGTGACGTTGAGCATTGTCACACCCCAGGTGATGTAGAGCCTTGTCTCACCCCAAGTGACTTCTTGTCTAACCCCAGGTGATGTCGAACATTGTCTCACCCCAGGTGACGTGGAGCCTTGTCTCACCCCAGGTGACTTCTTGTCTTATCCCAGGTGACGTTGAACATTGTCTCACCCCATGTGATGTGGAGCCTTGTCTCACCCCAGGTGACTTCTTGTCTAACCCGAGGTGACGTCGAACATTGTCTCACCCCAGGTGACACGGAGCCTTGTCTCACCCCAGGTGACTTCTTGTCTAACCCCAGATGATGTCGAACATTGTCACACCCCACGTGACGTGGAGCCTTATCTCACCCCAGGTGACTTCTTGTCTAACCCCAGGTGACGTCGAACATTGTCTCATCCCAGGTGACGTGGAGCCTTGTCTCATCCTAAGTGAATTCTTGTCTTATCCCAGGTGACGGTGAACATTGTCTCACCCCAGGTGACGTGGAGACTTGTCTCACCCCAGGTGACTTCTTGTCTAACCCCAGGTGGTGTGGAGCTTTGTCTCACCCCAGGTGACGTAGAGCTTTGTCTAATCTCAGGTGACGTGGAGCATTTTCTAACCCCAGATGACGTGGAGCCTTGTCTAACCCCAGGTGACATGGAGCCTTGTCTCACCCCAGGTGATGTGGAGCCTTGTCAAACCTCAGGTGACGTGGAGCTTTGTCTCACCCCAGGTGATGTCAAACACTGTCTCACCCCAGGTGACGTGGAGCCTTGTCTAACCCCAGTGGACATGGAGCCTTGTCTAATCCCAGGTGACGTGGAGCCTTGTCTCATCCCAAGTGACCTCTTGTCTAATCCCAGGTGACGTGGAGCCTTGTCTCACCCAAAGTGACTTCTTGTTTAACCCCAGGTGACGTGGAGCCTTGTCTCACCCCAAGTGACTTCTTGTCTAACCCCAGGTGACTTGGAGCCTTGTCTTACCCCAGGTGACTTCTTGTCTAAACCCAGGAGATGCCGAACATTGTCACACCCCAGGTGAAGTGGAGCCTTGTCTCACCCTAGGTGACTTCTTGTCTTATCCCAGGTGACGTTGAACATTGTCTCACCCCAGGTGACTTCTTGTCTAACCCCAGGAGATGTCGAACATTGTCACACCTCAGGTGACGTGGAGCCTTGTTTCACCCCAGGTGACTTCTTGTCTTATCCCAGGAGATGTCGAACATTGTCACACTCCAGGTGACGTGGAGCCTTGTCTCACCCCAAGTGACTTCTTGTCTAACCCCAGGTGACGTGGAGCCTTGTCTCACCCCAAGTGACTTCTTGTCTAACCCAGGTGACGTGGAGCCTTGTCTTACCCCAGGTGACTTCTTGTCTAACCCCAGGAGATGTCGAACACTGTCACACCCCAGGTGACGTGGAGCCTTGTCTCACCTCAGGTGACTTCTTTTCTTATCCCTGGTGACGTTGAACATTGTCTCACCCCAGGTGACGTGGAGCCTTGTCTCACCCCAGGTGACTTCTTGTCTAACCCCAGGAGATGTCGAACATTGTCTCACCCCAGATGACTCCTTGTCTAACCTCAGGAGATGAACATTGTCTCACCCCAGGTGACGTGGAGCCTTGTCTCACCCCAGGTGACTTCTTGTGTAACCCCAGGTGATGTGGAACTTTGACTCACCCCAGGTGACTTCTTGTCTAACCCCAGGTGACGTGGAGCTTTGTCTAACCTCAGGTGACGTGGAGCATTTTCTAACCCCAGGGGACGTGGAGCCTTGTCTAACCCCAGGGGAAGTGGAGCCTTGTCTCACCCCAGGTGACTTCTTCTCTAACCCCGGATGACATGGAGCCTTGTCTAATCCCAGGAGACGTGGGGCCTTGTAAAACCCCAGGTGATGTGAGGCCTTGTATAACCCCAGGTGACGTGGTGCCTTGTCTAACCCCAGGTGACGTGGTGCCCTGTCTAACCCCAGGTGACGTGGAGCCTTGTCTCACCCCTGGTGACTTCTTGTCAAACCTTGGATGACGTGGAGCCTTGTGTAATCCCAGGGGACGTGGGGCCTTGTAAAACCCCAGGTGACATGGTGCCTTGTATAACCCCAGGTGATATGGGGCCTTGTCTAACCCCAGGTGACATGGTGCCCTGTCTAACCCTGGGTGACGTGGAGCCTTGTCTAACCCCAGGTGACGTGGAGCCTTGCCCAACCCCAGGTGACATGGAGCCTTGTCTAACCCCAGGTGATGTCGAGCATTGTCTAACCCCAGGTGATGTCGAGCATTGTCTAACCCTAGGTGATGTGGAGCCCTGTCTATGCTCAGGTGACGTTTAGCCTGTTTAACCCCAGGTGACATGGAGCATTTTCTAACCCCAGATGACGTGGAGCCTTGTCTAACCCCAGGTGACAAAGAGCCTTGTCTCACCCCAGGTGATGTGGAGCCTTGTCTAACCTCAGGTGTCGTGGAGCTTTGTCTCACCCCAGGTGACTTCTTGTCTCACCCCAGGTGACGTGGAGCCTTGTCTCGCCCCAGGTGACTTCTTGTCTAACCCCAGACGACGTGGAGCCATGTCTCACCCCAGGTGACTTCTTTTCTAACCCCAGGTGACGTAGGGCTTTGTCTCACCCCAGGTGACTTCTTGTCTAACCCCAGGTGACGTGGAGCCTTGTCTCACCCCAGGTGACGTGGAGCCTTGTCTAACCTCAGGTGATGTGGAGCCATGTCTAACCTTAGGTGACGTGGAGCATTTTCTAACCCCAGGTGATGTGGAGCCTTGTCTAACCCCAGGTGACGTGGAGCCTTGTCTAACCCCAGGTGACGTCGAGCATTGTCTCACCCCAGGTGACGTCGAGCCTTGTCACACCACACGTTACGTGGAGCCTTGTCTCACCCCAAGTGACTTCTTGTCTAACCCCAGGAGATGTCGAACATTGTCTCATCCCAGGTGACGTGGAGCCTTGTCTCACCCCAGGTGACTTCTTGTCTAACCCCAGGTGATGTGGAACTTTGACTCACCTCAGGTGACTTCTTGTCTAACCCCAGGTGACGTGGAGCTTTGTCTAAACTCAGGTGACGTGGAGCATTTTCTAACCCCAGGGGACGTGGAGCCTTGTCTAACCCCAGGGGAAGTGGAGCCTTGTCTCACCCCAGGTGACTTCTTCTCTAACCCCGGATGACATGGAGCCTTGTCTAATCCCAGGAGACGTGGGGCCTTGTAAAACCCCAGGTGATGTGGGGCCTTGTCTAACCCCAGGTGACGTGGTTCCCTGTCTAACCCCAGGTGATGTGGAGCCTTGTCTAACCCCAGGTGACGTGGAGCATTGTCTCACCACAGGTGACATGGAGACTTGTCTCACCCCAGGTGACTTCTTGTGTAACCTTGGATGGCGTGGAGCCTTGTGTAATCCCAGGGGACGTGGGGCCTTGTAAAACCCCAGGTGACATGGGGCCTTGTATAACCCCAGGTGATGTGGGGCCTTGTCTAACCCCAGGTGACATGGTGCCCTGTCTAAGCCTGGATGACGTGGAGCCTTGTCTAACCCCAGTTGACGTGGAGCCTTGTCTCACCCCAGGTGACTTCTTGTCTAACCTCGGATGACGTGGAGCCTTGTCTAATCCCAGGGGACGTGGGGCCTTGTAAAACCCCAGGTGACATGGGGCCTTGTATAGCTCCAGGTGATGTGGGGCCTTGTCTAACCCCAGGTGACATGGTGCCCTGTCTAATCCTGGGTGACGTGGAGCTTTGTCTAACCCCAGGTGACGTGGAGCCTTGCCTAACCCCAGGTGACATGGAGCCTTGTCTAACCCCAGGTGATGTGGAGCCCTGTCTATGCTCAGGTGACGTAGAGCCTTGTTTAACCCCAGGTGACATGGAGCATTTTCTAACCCCAATTGATGTGGAGCCTTGTCTAACGCCAGGTAACTTCGAGCATTGTCTCACCCCAGGTGACGTCGAGCATTGTCTCACCCCAGGTGACGTGGAGCCTTGTCTCACCCCAGGTGTCTTCTTGTCTAACCTCCGATGACGTGGAGCCTTGTCTAATCCCAGGGGACGTGGGGCCTTGTAAAACCCCAGGTGACGTGGAGCCTTGTCTAATCCCAGGGGACGTGGGGCCTTGTAAAACCCCAGGTGACGTGGGGCCTTGTCTAACCCCAGGTGATATGGTGCCCTATCTAACCCCAGGTGATGTGGTGCCCTGTCTAACCCCAGGTGACGTGAAGCCTTGTGTAACCCCAGGTGACGTGGAGCCTTGTCTAACCCCAGGTGACTTCTTGTCTAATCCCAGGTGATGTGGAGACCTGTCTATGCTTGGGTGACGTGGAGCATTTTCTAACCCCAGGTGACGTGGAGCCTTAATTAACCCCAGGTGACGTGGATCATTTTCTAACCCCAGGTGACGTGGAGCCTTGTCTAACCCCAGGTGACTTCTTGTCAAACCTCAGGTGATGTGGAGACATGTCTATGCTCGGGTGACGTGGAGCATTTTCTAACCCCAGGTGACGTGGAGCATTTTCTAACCCCAGGTGACGTGGAGCCTTGTCTAACCCCGGATGACGTGGAGCCTTGTCTAATCCCAGGGGACGTGGGGCCTTGTATAACCCCAGGTGACGTGGAGCCTTGTCTAACCCCAGGTGACGTGGAGCATTGTCTAACCCCCTGTGACGTGGAGCATTGTCTCACCACAGGTGATGTGGAGCCTTGTCTCACTCCAGGTGACTTCTTGTCAAACCCCAGGTGATGTGGAGCCCTGTCTATGCTCGGGTGATGTGGAGCATTTTCTAACCCCAGGTGGCGTGGAGCCTTGTCTAACCCCAGGGGACGTGGAGCCTTGTCTAACCCTAGGTGACGTGGAGCCTTGTCTAACCCCAGGAGGCATGAGGCCTTGTCTAACTCCAGGTGATATGGAGCTTTGTTTAACCCCAGGTGATGTGAAGCCTTATACAACCCCAGGTGACTTGAAGCCTTGTCTAGCCCAAGGTGATGCGGAGCCGTGTCTAACACCAGGGTGACGTGGAGCCTTGTCTAACCCCAGGTGACATGGAGCCTTGTCTAACCCCAGGTGACGTTGAGCCTTGTCCCAACCCAGGTGACTTCTAACCTTGTCTCATCCCAGGTGACTTCTAGCCTTGTCTCACCCCAGGTGACTTCTAGCCTTGTCTCACCCCATGTGACATGGAGCCTTGTCTCACCCCAGGTAACTTCTAGCCTTGTCTCACCCCAGGTGACTTCTAGCCTTGTCTCACCCCAGGTGACGTAGAACCGTGTCTTAAACGAAGCTGGTCCCTGGTCATGGCACCTGGCTGGTCCCTGATCATGTCATCTGAATGATCCCTGGTCATGTCATCTGACTGGTCCCTGGTCATGGTACCTGGCTGGTCCCTGGTCATGAAATCTGGCTTGTCCCGGGTCATAGCACCTGGCTGGTCCCTGGTCATGATACATGGCTGCTCCCTGGTCATGGCACCTGGCTGCTCCCTGGTCATGATACCTGGCTGGTCCCTGGTCAAGGCACCTGGCTGCTCCCTGGTCATGATACCTGGCTGGTCCTTGGTCATGATACCAGGCTGGTCCGTGCTAATGGTACCTGGTTGGTCCCTCGTCATGTCACCTGACTGGTCTCTGGTCATGGTACCTAGCTGGTCCCTGGTCATGGTACCTGGCTGGTCCCTGGTCATAGTACCTGGCTATTCCCTTCGTCATAATACCTGGCTGGTCCCTGGTCATGATACCTGGCTTGTCCCTGGTCATGGTACCTGGCTGGTCCCTGGTCATGATACCTGGCTGGTCCCTGGTCATGATACCTGGCTGGTACCTGGTCATGATACCTGGCTGGTCTCTGGTCATGGCACCTGGCTGGTCCCTGGTTATGATATCTGGTTGGTCCTTGATCATGTCACCTGACTGGTCCCTGGTCATGATACCTGGCTGGTTCCTGGTCATAGTACCTGGCTATTCCCTGGTCATAGTACCTGGATGGTCCCTGGTCATGGCACCTGGCTGGTCCCTGGTCATGATACCTGGCTGGTCCCTGGTCAAGGCACCTGGCTGCTCCCTGGTCATGATACCTGGTTGGTCCTTGGTCATGGTACCAGGCTGTTCCCTGCTAATGGTACCTGCCTGGTCTCTGGTCATGTCACCTGGCTGATCCCTGGTCATGGTACCTGGCTAGTCCCTTGTCATGATACCTGGTTGGTCCCTGGTCATGTCACCTGAATGGTCCCTGGTTTTGGTACCTGGATGGTACCTGGTCATAGTATCTGGCTATTCCCTGGTCAGAGTATCTGGCTGGTCTCTGGTCATGATACCTGGCTGGTCTCTGGTCATGATACCTGGCTGATCCCTGGTAATGATACCTGGCTGGTCCCTAGTCATGGCATCTGACTGGTCCCTGGTCATGCTACCTGGCTGGTCCCTGGTCATAGTATCTGGCTGGTCCCTGGTCATGATACCTGGCTGGTCCTTGGTCTTGATACCTGGGTGGTCCCTGGTCATGGAACCTGACTGGTCCCTGGTGAATATACCTTGCTGGTCCATGGTCATGGCACCTTGCTGGTCTCTGGTCATGGCACCTGGCTGGTCCCTGGTCATGGCACCTGACTGGTCCCTGGTCATGATACCTGGCTGGTCCCTGGTCATGATATGGTCAATATACCTGACTGGTCCCTGGTCATGATACCTGGCTGGTCTCTGGTCATGGTACCTGGCTGGTTCCTGGTCATGGTACCTGACTGGTCCCTGGTCATGGTACCTGGCTGGTCCCTGGTCAGGACAGGGACCTTGAGAGGCATTTTAACAGGGGGGTACAAAGTTTCCTTCGGACCCCCTTCTGTTGTCCATTAGTCATCCTGTTTTGATCCACTACGGTTTTATGCCAGAGCTGTGAGGCCAAAAAGGGTATGAAAGATGAGAGTGGGGTGGAATGGAGCACAGTTGATTTTCTGCATTTTCTGAGATCCCAGGAAATTTCCGGGCTCCCTTTTAGACCCCCGGGCCCGGGTACGATGTACCCTCTGGACCCCACTTTCAGAGACCATGGGTCAGAGTCAGGATGAAGGTCAACTTTATACCATCCATGTACCGGGTTGTGACGGGCGGGTCTCTTATCTCTGACCTCTAACCTGCAGAGTGACGTGTTAAGTCTGGTGTTGGCCAGGGAGGTAGAGGCCATGAGTCTACCAGCCTCCGTCTTCCATCATCTGGTGCATCTTCATCATGGTGGACAGCCCGACCAACAACATCAGCATCAACTACACAATATACAGCTGCTCGAGGGTTAGTTATCTTATAATCATTACTATCATCATTGTAATCATTACTTCTTCTGTAACATATGCTAATTATATAGTACTGATGTAATTCTAATCATTACTTCTCTGAAACAAATAAAAGATATATAGTAATAATAGAATTCTGATCATTACTTCTCTGGAAGAGATACAAATTATATAGTAAGGATATAATTCTAATAATTACTTTTATAAAAGACACAAATTATATGGTAATATTGCAATTATAATAATTACTTTTCTGTAACTGATACATATTATATACTAGAGTTATAATTCTAATCAATACTTCTCTGTAACATTTAGAGGGTGCTTAGCAAGTACTGCCCATAACACAAAGAGGCTGCTCAGCAAGTACTGCCCATAACACAGAGACTGCTAGGCAAGCATTGCACATAACACAAAGAGGCTGCTCAGCAAGTACTGCCCATAACACAGAGACTGCTAAGCAAGCACTGCACATAACACAAAGAGGCTGCTCAGCAAGTACTGCCCAAAACACATAGAGGCTACTCAGCATGTACTGCCCATAACACAAAGATGCTGCTCAGCAAGCACTGCCGATAACACATAGATGCTGCTCAGCAAGTACTGCCCATAACACATAAAGGCTGCTCAGCAAGTACTGCCAATAACATATAGAGGCTGCTCAGCAAGTACTGCCCATAACACATAGAGGCTGCTCAGCAAGTACTGCCCATAACAAAAAGAGGCTGCACAGCAAGTTCTGGCCATAACATATAGAGGCTGCTCAGCAAGTACTGCCCATAACACAAAGAAGCTGCTCAGCAATTACTGCCCATAACATAAAAAGGCTGCTCAGCAGGCACTACCCATAACACAAAAAGGCTGCTCAGCACGTACTACCCATAACACACACAGACTGCTCGGCAAGTACTGCCCATAACACATAGAGGCTGCTCAGCAAGTACTGCCCAAAATACAAAGAGGTTTCTCAGCAAGTACTGCCCATAACACACAGAGGCTGCTCAGCAAGTACTGCCCATAACACAAAGAGGCTGCACAGCAAGTACTGCCCATAACACATACAGGCTGCTCAGCAAGTACTGCCCATAACACATAGAGGCTGCTCAACAAGTACTGCCCATAACACATAGAGGCTGCTCAGCAAGTACTGCCCATAACACATAGAGGCTGCTCAGCAAATACTGCAATAACACATAGAGGCTGCTCAGCAAGCACTCCCCATAACACATAGAGGCTGCTCAGCAAGTACTGTCCATACACATAGAGGCTGCTCAGCAAGTACTGCCCATAACACATAAAGGCTGCTCAGCAAGTACTGCCCATAACAAATAGAGGCTGCTCAGCAAGTACTGCCCATAAAAAAAAGAGGCTGCTCAGCAAGTATTGCCCATAACACACAAAGACTGCTCAGCAAGTACTGCTCATAACACAAAAAGGCTGCTCAGCACGTACTTCCCATAACACACACAGACTGCTCGGCAAGTACTGCCCATAACACAAAGAGACTGCTCAGCAAGTACTGCCCATAACACATAGAGGCTGCTCAGCAAGTACTGCCCATAACACATAGAGGCTGCTCAGCATGTACTGCCCATAACATAAAGATGCTGCTCAGCAAGCACTGTCAATAACACATAGAGGCTGCTCAGCAACTACTGCTGATTAACACATAGAGGCTGCTCAGCAAGTACTGCCCACAACATATAGAGGCTGCTCAGCAAGTACTGTCCATAACACATAGAGGCTGCTCAGCATGTACTGCCCATAACACAAAGAGGCTGCTCAGCTAGTACTGCCCATAACACAAAAAGGCTACTCAGCACATACTGCCCATAACACACAGAGACTGCTCAGCAAAATTGCCCATAACACAAAAAGGCTGCTCAACACATACTGCCCATAACACACACAGACTGCTCGACAAGTACTGCCTATAACACATAGAGGCTGCTCAGCAAGTACTGCCCAAAACACAAAGAGGTTTCTCAGCAAGTACTGCCCATAACACACAGAGGCTGCTCAGCAAGTACTGCCCATAACACAAAGAGG
>JAYMFT010272419.1:0-10607 GCA_038088735.1 Panulirus argus
TATATATATATATATATATATATATATATATATATATATATATATATATATATATATATATATATATATATATCATGCAGTAATATTGGGAACTAGACATGAATATCTGCATCAAACGATGTACTTCAGCATTTAACAACGACATCCCGTTGTTCAGAATCGGAACAAGATTTATAAACTGTTTTGATTTGACAGTTTAACCCAGAGGCTGTTTAGGAAAAACCTTGATCCCACACATCCTTGCATTCTGAAGGAGACTGTGTTTAAGCCACCTTCAGCGAGACGAGATATGGCTCACTAATTTCTACGAAACCCTGTTGGAACAGTAGCCCGCTCCGGTCGCCCTTAACCTTTTGGCTAAATGAACTATTGTTGTACCTTTGGGCGACGGTCGACTACCTGAAGGTAGATCACAAATTAGACATTTACGTTCAAGGGGTTTACTAATAGGGGGACTTTAAGAATTGTTTACCCTCGCTGTGGTTTGGAGCATGGGTAGAATTGCTTCGAGTGACGTTTTCTTTGATCATGAGAAAAGTCAGGGGCGCATCGGATGACCTTCGGGGACTATTCCCGGGTCAGTCACTGAGGTGAGGCAGTTGTGGGCGCCACTGCCAAGGTGAGAGATGGGCTGTGGAACAGCTGCCCGCACTCTCCCATGACGTGGCGCTTACCAGTGGTGGGTTGTGTAGCCCTACCGGTCGGGGGCAAGAACTGGTTTACTGAGACAGTTCCTTGCTACCTCACAACACGCGCGGTGAGGCAGGCAGACTAGTGTCCTGGTTCTCAAAACTAGGACTTAGGTCTTCCAGCGTTTATAAGAGTTGTAGCAGCACGCTTTCCCAAACAGCCGTCTATATGTTTAGCATTGAAACACGTGTTCCATCCCTGTTGAGTTTCTTATAACCGTCACAGTAATGTGCACCTCAGTCCTCATATAATTCTACTAGCAACAACACTGTTGGTTGTATTAGCAGTATTGCTAGTAACAGCAATATTGGTTGTAATAGTACTGGAACAGCAACAATACTGGTTTCAGTAGTAGCAGTAATAGTATTTCTAGCAACAATAATATTGGTTGTAATAGTAATGCTAGCAGGAACATTAGTGATAGTGGTAGCAGCAGTAGATAGATAGTGAATAGTAGTAATACAGTAGGGGGACTCACCAGTCCACTTTACGCCATCGTCCACCTCCATCTCACTCACAGCCCAGAGGTCGTCAGCAGTGTTCTGATTCGCCTGGCTCTCTTTCTCTGCGGCTGCGGTCGCTCTGAACGAGGCATCCCCGATGTAGCCATTGTTCACGTGTCCAGTGGACTCCTGTGGAAATGAGAGACTCGTCAGTCGACGTACAGTGTTGTCAAGAAGGAACTTCACATCCTATCAAGCATAAGGGATTGGCTAGAATATATTTGATATGTTTATATATGATTTTGTAAATACATAATTTATTCCAATACACAAATATTCATCAGTTAATTTAGCGTTATGCAATACATGAATACATTACTTTAAAGGTATCCAGTTAACATTTCAGACCAGTAAAAATGTAATTCATCATCACGTTTTTCCTTAAACTGGACTTGGTCATGAATGGTTTTACGATGATGGGAAATCCCATGCGTTTAGTTACGTGCGGCTGGTCACGTGTGCCAGGCTATCACATTTAACCCGACTACCCAATGGGCCGTCGCTCAGTAAAACAGTTTACAGTACACGCTGAAGAATCTCTTGCTTAAGAGGACACTCACCCTGCAGGAGTTATCGACAACTACTGCGGTGTGCAACTTCTAACCTGTGCATCAACTGATTGCTAATATGTCATTAGGGTGTAAGAATAATGTAATTTCATAAGTACAATAAAACTCTACAGCTAAGGGATTTACCACTGGACACTAGCCATCAAAATGTAGGTCGTGTTATGTCTCGCGCTAGTCAGGCAACACCCGACAGAGGTCAGAGTGAGTGTGTCATGAACCAGAGAATCCTCAAGTTGGGGCCTGTGGGTTAACTTTCGTTTTGATGCGAATCCGCAACTGTGGTGAGCGACTTTGCTTTATGTATTGAATCTACCAGAGGCTCTTCACTGTGAAATGTCTGCGGATATGGTATAACACGTTAGAATTGCTCGAGACTCATTCGTATATGTAACAGAAATATACACTTTGAGCAGGTAACTCCGTTTTGGGACTGAAGCTCGAAAAACAAATCTATGTTCCGGTGAGTTTACTACAATAAGGGGCTTTCTGTATCGTGGTAATGTAAAAGAAAATTGATGGAGGCAAAAGTTGAAATATTGTATGAAGTAAGCGGCCGTCCTCCATACCAAGAAATGTCCTAAGTGTTTAGTGTGACAACATCAATGACGAATACTTTCTCATCCATCACACTGTCATCCGGCTTCGTCTGCTTGTTGAACACAGTAAATATTACATTCCGTCCCTGATTCACTCTTTTAAGATTTATTTGCCCGAGGTGACAGCTGCTGAACATACATTTTCTTTCTCTTCTTCTCTCGTGGATATGTTATTTTCCTACTGTAGTTCGCTGCAGTAATCGCCATAATGAGGCTAATTAGTTTTGTGGTGTTCTTCAAGGTTGAGAACCAACCAGCCTTACACCGCATTCTAATGAATTACACGTGAAGTGGCCATACGCATTTCCGGTTAGTAATTGAGATAATCGCCCTCCATACTAACCAACCAACTAAAACCGTAACCGCAAAACCAACATTTATATCAAAAAACACACCGACAGAAAGGCAGGGAACTCTTGGGTTGATGTTTGGTTGACGCCCGTTGCCTTGAGATGATGGTGGGGAAACACAGATGTGACCCTTGCACGGGACACGCCCAGAACTTCGTAAGGCTTCAAGATACTCTTGGTCACGTGTGAAGAAGGAAAAGAAAGTGGAAACCTATGACGCCAGGCCTCAAGACCCCTCCTCAGTGCACACATGCCAATCCATTTGGCTCTCTATACTGTATGTTGAAACCGAAAAGATACTCTGCTTCTCTTGTGGCTCTGCCCTCTCAGGAAGTAGGGAGGTAATTACGCAAGATAGTAGGTAATAGACTTGTGTTTATATATTTCCTACAGTATATCATTTTTACAAGTAGCCACTGGAAAATTAGGCTTTGTGGCAGCTGTCCACGGCCGAGATGTTACATAAAACGGCCACTGGCGTATGGAGGAGATTACAGCACATGTACATATGCCCCTCTCATCAACAGTATTTGTGTGCACTGTCGCGTTGACTGGGTCCACAGCTACATGTCATTATGGTGCTCCTAAGAAACCCATATATAGTTATTTATGTAGATCACAACTTGAGTTACTGTTTGGGTGGTGTTCGTCAGCAGCAGCACAGGGTAAATGAATTATAATGAATGTTGACTTTGTTGAATTAGTTGTGTCGGTTACTATGGCAGGTGATGGATCGGTTGGTTGGTTTGGTGCGGAACAGCAAGATATTCATTCGTTATGCTGGCGGTATGTAGTTTGAACATGTTGGGCACCACAGAACACGTGAATCATCAGTAATTGTAATGGTGGTTGACATGGCAAGTGCTGGTATGCAAGTGAACTATCGCGCCTGATGATCGACAGTAGTTAACCTGCTTGGCAGTGGATGGTGATGGTCCTTACCCAACAACTCTTGGGACTGATGAAGAGAAATACTGTAACCAACATTGTGGCACGGGAGAGCACAGTCATATGGTCGGTACTTAACACTGTGACAATGGCGAACAAAGTGACATAAGTGACGTGGGTAGGAAATCAAGAGAATTGTAAGTGGTGCACAGATCTTTTGGCTCCTGGTGAGTGCTGCTGTTTAGCAAGACAAACGAGGGCGTCACCTTCGAGCCCCCCGGCACTTCCTGTGACCCGTGCAAGGTTGGGGACACGAGTGCTGCCTGTCACGTACTGAGGCTAGCCAGGTATTCTCAAGGCAAGCATCTTGTATATTCTCAATTATAGTACTGGTGTCCTAATCTTCACTGTGATAGAATATATATTCTGTCTCCGTTAAATAGGTTAGATGTATATCTGTTACTCATAAAAAAAGTTGAGTGAACCCTTCGAAAATCCGTGAGTGGATTGTCAAGTTCCTGTGTTCAAGTTGTCGATCTGTGTCTTGAGTCTATAAAATCCTTTGTTGGACAGATTCCAGTCTGGTGGGGCTTGGAGGGACTTCAGCAGAAGTAGAGGCAGCAGAGAGAGAGGCGCTGCTTGGGACAGTTTAAAAATGGACCGGAGAAGCAGCGGAATTTACTTGAAAATTTGCATAATTTTCGTTGATTTAATGTCTCAGACCGTGAATTATTACAAAATCTGTATCAGTGCCTTTCAGCAGCGCACCATCTTCCTTCCTTCCTTCCTTTGTCTTTCGCGCTCTTCCCTTCACTCAGACAGAAACCGAGGGCTATCCTCACCTACAGGCCTTCCATGGCCAACAGTAACTCAAGGTAACACGGCCATCCAAGGGTTGGGAGAGGCGCAAGTGGCCCTGATGGTACGGCACACCCAGTTACTATGCTGGCGAGGAACACTGCCCACAAAAACTGGTGGGAAAGGCAGACGAGGCAGGCGGCAAACGAAGGCCGGCTTTGAGATTGTGGGAAAGTAGTTGAGACAGATGGGCGAAGAGGAAGAGCGAGTGAGTGAAGACACTGGAATTCTAATGAGGACGGTACATCAGAAATGAGAGGAAAGCAGGCACGTCCGCCCTGTCGTAGCTTCGGGCAGATGACTTCCCCATACTGCCTCTACAAGGTCACTACCTCGCACTCCTGACAAAGAGAACAGACCTGATTGCGTAACCACTGGCAAACATCTTTATCATATAGTTCTTCGCAGAGGGGGGCGGTTCAACCAGCCTCCCCCAGAGTGTGTATGTGTTCGTGTCAGTCCTCGATAAATAGTTAGTTCATGTTTTACGTTTGTGTGCATGTTCCTGATGGTCCTGATCATGGTAGATTTTGGTATCATGTCCGTAGACACGTTGCAGTCCTGTCAATTTTGAGTAGAGTCCTCTGGAGTTGTAACTTCCTTGGGTTCAGTTGTTGTGACTGGGCTGAGTTCATTTTGGATGAAAACTAACTGCGTTCGTGTAATTTCACCAAAGCTGACTCACGTTAGTTGTGACCGCGTGTAGAGGGAGGGAGTGTAGAGCAAATGGTGAAGACGGAACACGCCCCTCAGCCTTGGCACGAGTGTGGAGGGTGGTTCACGGCCGCGAGACCCATCACGGGCAGTCGTGTCCCGCTAATCAAGAAAAACTGCCAGGAAGACGCAGTGTGGTGACCTTGTACGAACTGTTATTCCGTTCAGGCATACAAACAAAAAAGGGACTGAGAAATGATCTGCGGGGATTTGAGACACACACTCACATGCTGGGAGTTAAGATGAAATGTCAGTGTGAGGACTTGCAATTGCAACACTGCCGAAGGAATCTTTGTGTACTACAGAACTGTGTAATATTGAGCCTGCACTTCTTGCCCAACCCCCTAAAAAGAAATTTACGGTCTACTTTAATGTATATCTCCCTGTTCCACTGCATCCCCTCGTTCAAAAAGTCCAAGATTGGAATGTCAGTGTCCACTCAGAGCTCCAGAGTGTAGAATTCAGCTGGTGTCCTTGACCTGCTGGCATGACTGGTAATGATACAGCAAATGCTGAAGCAGAAGCAGCTCTTGCCATATATCAATCTATATACGAGTGATACGTAGATTTAGATGGCAATTGGGAGCCCCCCAAAAATTACAAACTACAGAAGATAAAGAAAGGTGTTCAGGTGTGTTCATTCTCTCTTTCATCAGGAACCGCCTTTTTGAGACTTAACCGAAAATTAGTCATGCTATGTTGACTACAGGTCACGTAATGGAGAGGAGACCTACCCCAGTATTGACACCCACAGTCGCAGAATTACCGTGGAACGTATACTAACTGGGCGCCATCAGTATATGCGTCTCAGTCACACATGATTCATATAATAATTGGAGGAAATAAGAGTATTCGAGAGATTTTAGGCCTTGATAGTTAACAGTTTGAAGAGCTTTATAAAGAAAGTTGATAAGTATGATATTTAACCAGAGGGGTTGCAGCGCCTAAGGAAGTCCGTGAAATCAGTCAAACAAACATGTACTGTTGTAGCTGTTCTCGAAAAATAATCTTTTCCGTGTTCTTGTCTCACTGTCTCAAAAAATTTAATTCACGTAACATTAAGAAGGAAAAGTATTTTAATTAGACTGTGATGACATAATCTAAAAGAGTCTTTGTGTGTGATAGCGAAAGACACAAGGTAAGGGGATCTCCCGTGTCACAACAATAGGTCACTGCTGAGTTTATTCTAACAATAATACATTTGGAAGTAAGATGTATTCTTACGCCATTCCCGGACATTCATTAATGATAATGTCGGGTCTTTGACAACCCCAGAAACAAGATTCCTCGTTGCTTATTATTTACTGAGGAAGACGTTGATCTAAGGAGTACATAACTTCATGGAGTGGCACCCAAGCCACCAAGACTGGTTGGTAGTGCCTGTTCTCCAGGAAATAACCGACGACATTGGTCATCCAGTTTTTTTTTTCTTAAAGAAGTTAGAAAGGACCTAGATGATGAAGTTAGAGACGACCAAGATGATGAGTTAAGAAGGAACGAGTATAATGAGGTTATAGAGGACCATGATGATAAAGTTGGAGACCTTAATGAAAGAGAAGACAAGAATGACTAAATTTGAGAGGATCATGATGATGAAGGTAAAGGAGCAAGCGAGATTACCACCTTTAGCTTGATACGAACCAAGTCACCGGTATTAGTTCCTTAAATTTAAGGATTTATCACCGTGTGTGACTGAGCGGTACTACGAGCCACGGAACGCTGATCCCGAGGGGTGATGTGCATGACAGTGTGTCGCGCCGCGTAGCCCTGCTTAACCCCTCCTTTAGAAGATCAAATAATTGACTCATTCGGGTCACGAAAGAGAGGAGTCGGGTGTCGGTCACAGGTGAAGTAGGATTCACCCATACACTACCGGACTGGACTGAAGAACCCTTGCGCCCACGCCACATGTCACAGTAAAGGTGGATCTGAAAGTCACTTTGCGCCGGATGCATCTAAACGCCGGAAACGCCGGAGAGGACCGGCAGAGAGGCGATGGCGCGGCATCCGCGCCATGAAGAGAAGGACCAGATTATCCCCCTACGCACACCGCATATGGCACCTGTGACTGGCATGACGCTGTCCTGACCCGAGACGCCGTCTATTACACAACTAGAAGAAGCGGAGCATGAAGTTCCCTGGCCGTCCGTGGTTGTGGGAGTTACCCCAGCAGGATCCTGCCGCATCACGCTGCCTTATGTTAAGATACGTACCACCTGTGGAGGTGGTGTTGGTGTATTGTGACACACCTTCATCTGTTCTTGTTTTTTTGTTTCATCCATTGATTACCAGGCTTCTCCTCTTGTCGATGTAACTACAGGACATTAATAATTTCATGCACGCTATAAGACCTGCTGCATATATATATATATATATATATATATATATATATATATATATATATATATAATCATTTTGAAACATGAGGTATTTACGATTCTGTTAAAGTCGATAAAGAATTAAAGAATGATGGTATAAGGTTTCACCCTAATGTGTTCTGTTTAAGAATTTTGAGCGAATAATTGTTTCCTGGTATTTTTAGATGATCCAGTTAGATTCAAGAACCTTGGTAGTTAGCTTGCTGGTACCTGGTGTGAGTCACTTGGCCACATCCTAATAGACTCAACCTTCGTCGAGATGTCCATTGGTTGTGCGCATTCAGTTATCTTTAACCCTTGACGGTTGTTATTCTGAGGGACTCAGAAGAGTAGTTGGCTGTGCATGGTGTGATCACAGGAGAGCCATGCCCTCACATAACCCTTATACTAAAAGGAGAAAACTTTTAAGACTTTTGTGGATGAAAGAGTTACGCAGGTCTCAAAGCTTTGACCCAGGCTAGGTCAGAGGATCGGACTCGGGTACATCATCACTACGCAGTCAGAGCTGCTTGGTGCGTACCTCCTGCTTGCTGGCTGGCGTGACTGACACCAGAGAGCAACATTAGATATACATACGTTCAGCAAAGAACGACCTCAGGTCGTATACATTCAAGTGAATGTTGTGCAAGTCCTTCTCTTGAACCCAGAGACACGAAATGCAAAAAACACCTTTTAATTTTGACGACCAGGCCATGAAAGGTATGAGTTCCAGGTACAAAACTGATGAAATCTTGAATCGCTTCATATTACCTTGTAACAATGTGCTGTGTTTAAGAGGCGGGGCGGCCAGGGGGTGGGTGGGGCATGCCCACCCCCACCCACCATTACACCCCCGGACCACACAAGGTCATGCCACCTGCCCCACTCGGGAATTCCTCTTACGTTTAGAGGAAAGCAGTTAAAAATCGATGAAGGCCAATTGCTCATCTCTGAACGCTGATTGCAGATAAATGAATTTCGAATGCATAAATAGCGACGAAAAAGTTTATTCCGTTATAAATGAAAAATGATAAAACTTTTGGGTACTGAATTACAAGAATGGCGATCGTGTGTACTTTTTTTTTTATTTTTCTGCGTACTTGCCTTTCCCGCAATAACGAAGCACCAGCATCAGGACCCGAGCCTTGGCGGAAAAGTCCTGGGTTTTGCTCCTTTTTTTTTCTCTTGCTGCTCTCATGCTGCGTAAACAGACGAAGGAACAAAGCCAAGTTTGTTCCTCAGAAAGAAATCGCACCATCACCATATATGCGATCCAACTCATAACCATTTATGAGAAAGATTCCGCTTGCCCTTGGATTGTGCGTGTACCAAGTTGCGAAAAGTTCGACTGTAAGTAAACTCACTAGAAGTTCACACAAAAATGCCGTGCAGCGTTACCCGTGGTTCGTGTCGTACGTGACAAAGGGAGGAGGAGTAGGTGGGATGGGGCATCGGTGCTTGGTAACAACATTGTTGACTCAAGAGTTGCAACCTGCACCACGCCCTAACCTGTCGGGATAAGGCGGCCGACCAACTCCCTTCCCTTCCGTGAGGGCCACAAGGCTACCAGGAAGCGTGGTTATACCACGACGTTGTAGAAAACAAAAGTGTCTTCTTTTGTTTTTACTTCGTACACAGTAGCGACTGTGAACATTTGACTTGGGCATTGTATTTTCTCCCAACACCCACCCATCTCCTCGCCCCGATGTCCTGAGCTTTGCAAGTGTTGTGTTTTATCGTAGGTGATTAAACACCCATATATACCGTCTTGGTGCTTGTGTGTGTGTGTGTGTGTGTGTGTGTGTGTGTGTGTGTGTGTGTGTGTGTGTGTGAGTGTGTGTGTGTGTTACGAGGAGAAAGTTTTACACTCCTGCTGTCTCGTCTATTAAAACCATGTATGTTGTTACCATTTCTTCACACCAGTACACACACACACACACACACACACACACACACACACACACACTTACAAACACAAAGGTACCCATTTATCGACCTTTACCGAGGAGAGGATGAACATCTGGACGCCTGGGTTGGGTGTGGGCCGACGTTTGCGCCCAGGATACGGGCCCGATCATGGGTGGGGCTTATGCTGACTCATGGTCATTAACTGTAACCACAAGACCGAAGAGGCCCGTGTATGTGTGTGTGTGTGTGTGTGTGTGTGTGTGTGATTTGGTCTGTATACGCGCGTAAATGTAGGCGTAAGTGCCAGGACTCTACTCCTCCTCATCAGCACTTCTCTCCTGCTTCTGCTAGTTCCTCATACTGAGGATCCTCACTCCAGTTTTACTCATATGTGATTCCTTTCCACTGATCACATCAGATTTTCTTTGGCCAACCCCTTCCTCAGCGTCCTCCGAAGAATCACTTCAGTCACTCCCATCTCATACCCCACCATGGGTTCCTTCTCATTCCAGCCCTCGTCATTTCCCTCAGCGTCTTTACCCTAAGCATCTGTCTTGCGTCTAAACCTCCCTTTGGTGGCTAGAATCAGGTTTAGCGTCTCTCTCTAGGCTGCACAGGTGTAGTACTATCCTCGACCCGGCTTGTAGTAAAGATGTCTGTTATAATCTGATACAGGTACTCTGCACGCCCCACCCCCTTCTCTCGCCTCCAGCACCAGCTCATGTTGCAGCCTAGTGCTTGTTGCAGCCTAGTGCACCAACTCATGTTGCAGCCTAGTATACAGATATTGGATTTTCTTCCCATATGTCCCCTGCATTTTAACCCATTAGAATTACCCCTTAACCTCCCTCCTCCTTGTGTGTGTGTGTGTGTGTGTGTGTGTGTGTATGTGTGGGTCCCGTCTTCCCCGCCTAGTAACCAACCAACCAACCACCCCGCCGTGCTCACCAGTACAAAAACTAACCCTGGGAAAGACTACCATCATCGGGTCTGGAAGGGTATGCTCCTCCTAATCTTCCTCCTCCTTTTCCTACTGGCCCACACTCACCTTCATTAACCATTTCCCAGAATTTTTTTTGCAACCGTTATGTAATGTCTTCACTGTGTGTATATATATATATATATATATATATATATATATATATATATATATATATATATATATATATATATA
>JAYMFT010272430.1:0-10607 GCA_038088735.1 Panulirus argus
CTCTCTCTCTCTCTCTCTCTCTCTCTCTCTCTCTCTCTCTCTCTCTCTCTCTCTCTCTCTCTCTCTCTCTCAAGCAGGACTGTGGTTCAGTCCCTCTTCACAGAGCAAAAAGAAAATGTATCGTCTTTGTTATATGTAGGTAGGAAGATGTGATTTTTTTTCTCTCTCTCTCTGGTTTATGTAATGTGAGGTAAGCGAGTTCCATCCTACCTGGCAAAAGTCGGTGAACGGCATCAGCATCCCAGGGCGATGGCCGTCTGCACACACTCCCCTCCCGTCACCGGAGACCATTTGACTAATTCAATATTTTTTTGTTTTAGGCAACGAGACCAGCGTCTGGCCGGGGTTCGGTAAGAGATTGTCTTTTCCCTCTGCAGATGAGAACCACTAATTTCATTTTTTTCTCCTTGGCTTTCATGGCGATAATTTTGAGAAACGGAGACGCCTCACGAGTGGCTGGCTTTGCTGGCTTAGCTGCTCCACCACCACCACCCACAACACCCTCCACCACCAGCAGGGCAGGAGGAGGAGGCGTTCCTTCACGTCCTCCTCCCGCTCGTTCACCGCTGCCGCACTGTTTTTTTTTTTTCTGTTTACATCTTGTATGACTGACTGCACCTCCCGCCATCACTTGGGCCCCAGCGCCCATCCCGCTTTCGTTTGACACTTTCTCTTTTAGCCTTTCTTTATATAAGGCGTCTCAAAAAGTTGACTGGTGCAACTCGCCGTTCTGCCTTTAGTTCAACAGGTGTTCAGAACTGTGTGCCAGTTCGTGGTACGCAGCTTGGAACAGTTGGTGAAGTAGGGATGGTTAAACGGATTCTACCCGTGTGTCCAAACTTTTTAAGCACCTTATATACATTTTCAAGTAATATGATCAATTTTTCGTAGAGACTGTAGTGAATATTTGTTAATTCTTAATCTGATGACTGTTTCATAAATATTATTTTGAGTTGATAAAGCTCGTGAGAATATTTTTTTCCTTACTTTTCTTTTTTTCTTATAAAACTCCAAGTTCACAATGTTGTTCGCACCCAGTACTTGCGGAACAACATTTCTTATTAACTCGAGACACTTGATGCCAGGCGGGAGATCACTAGGCTAAACTCATACCACATTCACTTCCCCAGAGCCACACATCCCTCCCCCCCTAAAAAAAAAAAAAAAGCTTTAACAGGACGAAGGTGTACACACAATATCCCTGCATCACCGTAAGGCACGTGCTGGATCTTTGAGAACTTCATCACCTCTTTTTATCATGCTTGGAATTTGTGCATTTAACCTTTTGCCTTCCAGGAAGAAACATTTCCATGACGCTCCCATGTATTCTGTCCTGGGAGATAGTACCTCCAGTTTGAGGGGATGCATCTGGTGAGGCTGTGATTCCACATGGCATGATCACTGTTTATATGGTTTTCTGTGGGTACAAAGGAAGGGTTTGGCTTGTCGTGAGGAGAGAGTGTGTTTTATGGCTTATGAGCAGCAAGCTCCCTATTAGTCTCAAATGTATTAGTCCTGTAGATCTATGGAAATTATAGTAGTGTCAGGTTCCTCTGCATGGCTTTGCCGTCAGTTCTCCCCGTCACGAGTATCAAAAACGTAGTTGGTATAAAAAAAACGTTATGCTTTTGGTATCTGGTACTCTCCCTTCTTGGCCTGGAGTTCCCCGTTTGCAAGACACATTAAGTGACCCGGTGGCAGAGCACCTTTGTATCGGAAGTTCTGATGTTAAATCTTGGGGGGGGGAATCAAACGATAATTTTTCCATATGTTCAACGTTACAATCCTATATATATAATATTGGTTAGTTGGGGACGAACTAAGATTCCTTGGAGTTAGTGATAATAATTCCTCATGGAACAGTATCGTGCTCGCCATTTTGTGCCTACAAGAGTACCATGCCAGCTATTGGGACGTCAACTCATTGTTTTTATTTTTCTCCTTTTGTACAGTACGTGCGAGAGCACAAGTCGATCACGTCAGCTTGTCATTACGCGGTATTGGCAGAAAAGCCATTCAGTATTCTGCACCACCCCCCTCCCTCCACGTTTACTGCTCGAAAAAGAAATGATGGTCATATTCTGCCATGAATTAATGGATATTTTGCAGGCAAATGCAGTGGTTGAAATGGCTCTGTTTTTTTGGACGGTCATGTGGAAACTGTTTCAGCGCAGTGCAGTGCTCGGTTCCCTGCAGGATGTCAGTGCATAATGTAAGTTTTAGATTTCATAATAGGAACAGCTCCTGAGCATTGACGGGACGGTACGGCCTTTCAGTACGACGGTACGACCCCTGGGTATGATTGATGGCCTGGTCGTTAACCTAACCCCCTTAACGTTTGAGTCACAGATCACGTCATCTCACCTGAGGGTGACACTTTACAGTCCTCCTGAAGGGTTTTGTCGCTGTGCTTAAAATCGTAGCCTCGCACGCACACTTAATGTTAGTTAGTGTCGATATTCAGTAAGCCCCGCTGGCGAAATAACCAATCAGTTCTCAGACCCTCTAGGGTCTTCTTAGCAACAACCACTCTGTTATTAAAAGCGCTTCCGTTGTATTAGTGGTATTCCTTAAGAAATATACTGCACAATCAGAGGACGTGGCCTTCGGAAGATGACGGGAGGGTCCCCCACCGTGGCAGGCAAAGACCTGCATGTTTACCAACAGCAACAAAACGTTTGGAATATTGTGACTGTCTCCTGCTACCTGTAGGAGGCGCCACCATAGTAGTGACCGGCCAGAGTAGAGTGACCGGTGGGAATACTGAGGATATTCTTCCATTCCCTCCGAAGTCTCCTTAGGTATTCTTCCGTCTGGTCGAACTCACGCCAGATGGTCTTCAGTCCACTTGGCATCCGCGTTTGTTGCACTTTAGTGTAACTCGACTGACGGTAGATTGACTGTAAGGTACCACAAGCTGGCACTAAATATTCTTGGATATACTTCAGTCTACCTGAAATTGATGTAGATATGCTTCATTCTGCTTCAGACTGAAAAGAGAAATGCTTGAGTTTACTTCAAACTTAATCTAGACATTATTTAGAGCGTTGATCTCTCTTAAAGATCGTTCTTTAGTCTACATAGAACTCACGCTAAACATGTGATCTGCATTGAACGCCCTTAAATAAGTTTTCCAGTTTACTTAGAAATCTGACAGTAATGGGAAAAAAAAGTCAATGTTGACTGGTAGTTATAAAAGTAATGTCAAATAACAAAACGTGCAGTGGTAGTCTTATGGACTGTGTTGGATATAATCTATACGAATTTATTGTTTCAATTAACTATTAATAACAGATGTTCTTGGATGTGTACAAAGAATTTTTATCAAGTTGAATTTAATCAGTAAAGCGTTTATACGAGTTGGCAATGCATAACGGGTGAAAAGTTGCTACTTACTGCAGGTTCGTATAGGCTCAAACGAACTTTTAAGATTTTAAACATGTATTTTGACTTCACGTATCATTCTCCCTTGTAAAATGCTTCAGTCATTGTTAAGGCTCTATAATTAGTAAAAAAAAAATACAATTTATGCGAAGTCTTTCCAGTAAATCAGTGGTAAATTATAGTGTTGCAACCAGCCAGTGAACAGCGTAGAAAACGAGGAGCCGACATTGTGTTTCGATTGTGAGATGAAAAATGGCGGAGGTTTGAAGGTAAATTGCCTCCAGTTTTTTTTTTTTTTCAGATAGTGGCCCGGTATATTATGGTCATTAGGCTTCCACGAAAATGTTAAGCGTCATTAGCTAATGTCAGAAAGCCAACCGTGGGTGGTCGAGGGTAAAGGAAAGAACACAAATATATTTCATGTGCGTCCGAGAGTTGATTACTCTGTGTTTGTTAGCAGGTATTTGGCCTCAGGGGATTGCCTTCAAAATGTTTTGCCGTGAAGTGTCAGCCACGGTGTTGAATACAATGTTTTTCGTTTTTTTTTTCAAGGTCAGGTATCTAGGAAGTGTTGACCTCAGTGCTGGCTCCGTGTTGTTCTCGGGGACATTACAGGCGAGTCTATTGTCCGCACCGAGAGTGTTGTCCGTCAACCTGCAGGGTATAGATAGTGTCCATTGCCGATTTTCTTTATTTTCTCTCTCTTTCTCTTAAATCAAGATCTCGTCGTTGGTACGTAGCTGGGTAGTCTCTCTCTCTCTCTCTCTCTCTCTCTCTCTCTCTGAATTCCAGAAAGTGATAATGTTTTAACTATCCGGAGGTATTTTTTTTTTTTCCCCGTCTTGAAATGCCTGGAGGAGCAGCAGCCCGGGCCACACCCTACGCACTCCACATATGTTCTCCACACACCTCCGTGGCTCCACATACCCGTCCTATCTACACACACACACACACACACCCGTAGACACACCGACGCACCCCGCTCTTCAAGTGTCCAAACCACAGCACCCCACACGTGATTGATAAGCCCTTACGACATTACGTCCACAGATTCCACCCTTAGGCCATCACGTCTACCCGCACACACACACACACACACACAGAGTCGACCATTCCTTAGGTCCAAATGTCTGACTCAGTCTATTCCCCGGACAGTCCTGTCGGAGTCAGCACTCCTGTTTGTTACCAACCCGCCTGATGGATGGCGTTCGCTACCAGACCAAGACGGATGGTGCCCCAGTGATCCACCCACCCCTCTTCCTTGTTCGTCCTGGCTCCTCCTGCCTGGCGTCCTCATTATTCCTGTTCTTCTTTCGTCGTTTTCGGAGCGTTCCCTGAACCATCGTCACATCTGTCTCTGGGTTCTGATCCACCTCTGATCTTTTTCCAGTCCTCCCTCCATTTGTTTCCTCGCATGGGGCAACTTTGTTCTTCATTTCGGTTCCGTATGCTTCAGGTTCCACATGATCCTGCTGCTCCTTCTATGTTCTTGTGTTCTTCGGCTTCGGTTTTTAGCCCCGCTTGTTGTTTCTTCTTTTTTTCTTTCGTGATCACTTTTGCTCTCTGGCCATCTGTGACCCCTCAGGTCCTACATGACCTTTCTGGTCCTCTTCTCGCCAAATTTTGACCCCTTGTTTCCGCCCTCGCCAGTTCTGTTCTCCCTCCCTTGCTTTGTTCTTTCGAGACCGTTCTCTTTACCTCCCCCCCAACCTCCTGTGTTCTGCCAGGCCCACTCCAGGCTTCCCCTCCCTATCCCATCCCCTCCTCTAGTCATCGTGGTGACCCCTCACCTGACCCGTCTTTCCAATCACCCTTGCTTTGTCCTCCTCCCCTTCTTCGTAGCGTCTCTTCCTGGTCCAGTTCTCATTCCTTTCAGCTTCTTGGGCGCACCTCACCTCGTTCCCTCTTGAATCCCTCCAGATCCCACTCGCTCCTCTTCGTCTTCCTCCCACATATTGCATCCGCTTCCTTCCTGGGTGTTCCTCGCACTGCCCCTGACGGCCCCTCCCGCAGTTTAATCATGGTCACCTATGGTTACTTTCTCACCTCCTATGCTTCCCTCTCCAACCCTTCTTGAATACCCTCTTGGCTCCCCTCGTGGTGTCCTCTTGACCTCTCTTGCTCCTCCTCCACCCCTCCTGTAACCTCCTAGTCCCTGGCGTAACTTCTGCGCCCTTCCTGTAATTTCCTCACCCCTTCTGTAACTTCCTGGCATCTTTACCTCCCCTGTTTTGTCCTTACTGCCCATCTTGCAGGCTTAACAACCCGCCCCCCTCCTCTCTCCTCCTTGCTACTCTGCCTTCTTCCTGGTCTTTCCTCCTCCTCCTCCTCTTCTTCTTCCTCCGGGCCTCTACTGCTGACTGATCTCCTCTTCCTGACAGCTGTTTTATTCCCTGCGTCCCTCATGCTCCTGTTTTCCTTCTTGATCATTTCCCATGTGTTTAGAGTTCCCTTTTCAGGCTCCTGTTGCTCTTCCTCCTGCTTACTTGTAACCTTCCACCCAGCTCCTTTTCCTACCTCCTCCACGTATCCCTAACCCTTCCCATCTTTATCTTTTCCATGAAGCCTGTCGCTTACACCCCCCTCTCTCTCTCTCTCTCTCTCTCTCTCTCTCTCTCTCTCTCTCTCTCTCCTTTATTCACGAGTTCCCTCATGCTTTTTCTCTCCTTCATTCCTTGTTCTCCCCTCATTCCTTCATCCCAGAGCACCTGGACTTTTTTTTTTTCTTTCCTCCCCTTACTCTCCCCAGTTTCTGTTCCTCTTCAGTCTTTACTCTTCCTGCCTTTACTCTCCTTAGTCTCTATTCTCCCCAGACCCTATTCTCCCCACTTCTTACTCTCCTCAATCCTTATTCTCCCATACCCTCACTCTCCCCAGCCCTTATCCTCCCCAGCCCTTGCTCACTCAAGCCTTTACTTCCCCCCCCAGTTCCTACTCTCACCACCCGCACCTCTCTCCCGCAGCCATTTCCCGTTCCAATTTTGTTCATTACCCCACTTATATTTATGGCACTGCATAACAGTTACCCAGTAGGTCAGGGGTCAGACCATGACCTCACTGGGCAGGGTGTTGTGACGTTATACCACGTAGGACGTAGTCGTGACGTACTGTGTTGATGACGGAGGATACTTTCTTTTGTTTTCCCCCCATTCCGAAGTAGCCCTCACCTCACGGGCAGAAGTATGCCCCTACCTGAGCAGCATGGGATAGAACGGTAAAATTATCAGTTTAGCAGTAGAGGTAAAAGTGTAAGTGGGATTGATTTGAAGTCCGCGGGTGTTGGTAGGATTCTTGGACCTCCCCTCCTCGCGATTCTAGTGATTCCAGTTTATATGGAGAGTACTATTCTAGACTGTGTCTTTTGCACCCTTTCGCTAATGAGGTCTTCTTAGCAGTGAAGGAGTTCGCCACTTCGTTCTTGCCTGTACGACCAGCTCCCTTTCGCCATGCTCCGATGAGGTGGTCTCAAGCGCTTCCTTCCGCTCCAGGAACTAAGACAAAGCTCACTCTCTCGTAGAAGTCTGTGAGGTTTGTGGTGCCTGACGTCCTCGCCCTATATCCAAGCTGTCTCTAACTTGGATAGTCTCTCCTCGGCAAATAGTTATCCATTTGCTGTCTGATTACCTCTTTTTCCCAGTGTTTTGCAGCCCACGCTTGTTAAGGTGATTGGTCTGTAGTTCTGTGCACTCCGCCAGTCACCTGTCTTAAAGATGCGGTATGTTATTTGCTCTCTTCCAAGCCATTAGAATTACGCTCTCCTCTAGCGACATATTGAAGTGTATTTTGAGTGGCTTGTTATGTGTATCCGCACGTTCTTTCATTATGTATGGAGGGACTTCATCAGGCTCATAAGCCGTATATGGGTCAAGATGTGTTTGATAACTTAGTTTTTTACGTTGGAGGCTCCAGTCACGGACAAAAATCTACATCAAAGCCGGGCCTTGATTGAAATATGGACAGGTTAATGAAAGGGAAATAGAATAGACTAAATTAAGTATTTACGAATTTTGGAGAAAGGGAAAAGCCTGTCTTTTAAAAGTGCCTGGTCATAGTTATTGGGAAAGACATGAGAGGGTAGAGAGTTCCAAAGATTCGAGGTGTAGGGAAAGAAACAGATATCAAAGCAACCCACACTCGAGTTGCCAACGGCCACACAGTAATCATGTGACGTAGCGGCTTGCCGAGTTTTGCGTGGGGACACCCAAGCAGCCAGCTCTCTGGAGCAAAAACCAGAGTGATGCCTATAGAAGAGAGTGTGAACGGACATTGCGGCGTAAGACAAACGGGGCAAGTTTTGAAATCAGCCTGGGAGAGTTCAAAAATCGGATCGTTTTCGATTCAACTCTGTCAAATAAGGATGCGGAGCTAGAACCACCCCTGATGTGAGAGTTGTACTCCATACAAATACGGATCAATCCTATGTATAAACTGAGCAACTGTTCGGAAGAACAAATATTTCTACATCTAAACAGGACACCCAGTTTATTAGAGGTAGACTTGGCTATTCCTGTAACGTGGGGTTTCCAAGATAGAGTAGATGTTACGGTAATACCATGTATGTTCATTGAGTCGAGGTGGAATTACAGAACCGACGAAGGAGAGAGGAAAGTTTATGAGGGATTTCCGATAGAGAGAGGGGCAGAAACTAGGTCTTGGAAGCCGTAAACTTAACCAGATTTCATCTGCTCCTCTGAGATATCCTGTCCCAGTCTGAGTTTACTGGGGAAGTTGTGTCGAGACGAGATGCAGATCGAGTGAGAGAAAAAAGAGCAGAACTGAAGGATGTGGAGGAATGCTGCGTTGATGCGTCAGCGTATGATTGCATTTGTTTGTTTGTGGAAGAAATAAAATCGTTGATGAAAGGGTGAAAAACTGCAAGAGACTGGACAGGACCTTGAAGGACAGAGCTAGTAATGGTGAGAGGGGGAGGCGCTGATGTATCAACAACCACGGAGATAGATCGGCCAGAGAGGAAGATAGATATTAAGGAGCAAAGTGAGGTAGGGAAGCCAAAAGAGGAGACCCCGTTGCCAGACCCTGTCAAAAGCTTTGAATATATCAAGGGCAGCTACATAGGATTCCCCCAAATCTTTCAGAGATGATGACCAAATATTAGTAAAATAGGAAAGCATTTCACCAGTAGATCTCGCCGTAAGGAATCCATACTGGTGATCAGAGAAGGGAGTATGAGATTCAAGATGTCTGAGGATATGGGAGTTGAGGAGGGATTCAAAGACATTGGAAATGGTAGATGTCAAAGCAACAGGACGGTACTTCGAGGGGTTAGAACGGTTACCCTTCATAGGGATGGGATATATCATCGCATACTTCCAAAAAGGAAAAGTTTTGGATTTTAAAAAGAAACGGAACAGACGAGCAAGCACAGGTGCAAGTTCAGAGGCGCACTCTCTCAGTACACGGGGATGGATGCCATCAAGACCATAAGCCATGCTCGTGTCCACAGAGAGAAGCGCTTTTCGGACAGTTCGAAATGAGATTACAGGGAGGGGCACAGGATTAGCAAGAGGGGCATCAGGGGGTGAAAATATGGCGTAGTCATTCAAGGCGGAATTAGAGGATTAACGGTAACCAAAGAGAGTTTCTTTGTCAACGGGAGAGATAGTTATAGGACCATCAGAACGGAAAAGTGAGGGAAAGGTGGAGCGACAAAATTTTTTAGCGATTCCCTTGGCTAAAGACCCGAAAGACCTATCAGTGGCTGAAGAGGAGAGGTTATCGCACTTCCTTTATGTCTTTCCCTCAATTTCAAAGCCTTTTTAAACCTCTTCCCCATCCCATCTTGCTGGCGTTGTGGCTGAAATGTCTTCCCCTTTTTCGTTCAGCTTCTCGCATATTTCTTCATCATTTCCCCTCCCCCCGAATCCCTTA
Source organism: Panulirus argus (assembly GCA_038088735.1). Classification (NCBI taxonomy): domain Eukaryota; kingdom Metazoa; phylum Arthropoda; class Malacostraca; order Decapoda; family Palinuridae; genus Panulirus; species Panulirus argus. The sequence goes on from JAYMFT010272430.1 coordinate 9,274, forward strand.
GCGCGACTAGCTGCCCTTAATCGACCGTTTGCTCCGGATGAGCTTTAGAAAAAGTTTTGGATTGTCTTTTACTTTTGCCACAGTATTTCTTTTTTTCTTTTTTCAGGGTCCTTCTGCTCCTTCCTCCGTATCATACAGCTCTCGTTTCTTCCTCTCTCACACCTTTCAGATACTGGCTGACTGATGTTTTACCTTTACTTCCTCTGCGGTGCATCTCTTCAGTTCGATTTGTCAATTCTTTTACTCGACTACGTCTCTCTTTCCCTTTCTTTCAATCTCTTTCTTCTTTCTGTGTACGTTTGTACCCATGTTCAAACTTCTTTTGTAGATTTCACAGAACCCTTCATAACAGTGGTCTCTCCTCCGGTTTCTAGAACTCCATTCCCCCAATTTGTGTTCTCAAAGACCTTGTTCACCTGTGCGTAGCTGTCATGATTATATTTACTCTTTGAGTCCTGCGTCCCCTGTGATCCCCCTCTTCTGACCCCTTTGACCAATCTTTGTAGGTGTGAGGGGTCTCTGTGTGGGTGTGCGACAGCGTGTGTGATTGTGTGGGACACTGTTTGAGTTTGTGGGACTCTGTCTGGATGTGTGGGACTCTGTGTGAGTGTATGGGACTCTTGTATGAGTATATCATACAACTTTGAGACGCTTAGTAAATCCTCTGGGTGTTTCTGTGCAGATATATTCGGACCATTTCGTTGGTGTTTGGGACCACGATGGGTGTACTTTTAAAAAGTCTTCATGGCAGCTGAGGACGCGCTGTTGGGTGGTGCGTTATACATACTAGGTGTGTGCTGTGGACTGTGTATGCGTGGGGATCTGGGTCACTGCGTGTATGTCCAGAACAAAGTGTGGGTGTGTGTTTTACACTCTCAGTCCCGTACGAGTGTTTGGAACGATGTACGGATGTTTTAGACTGTCTGTAGACTTTTTACATAGTGTGTGTGTGTGTGTTTTGGTGAGACTGGTATGGATGTGGTGCAATCAGTGTGCTAGCTTTTTGACGCCCTGTGTGGGTGTGCAGGACATTGGGCGGACACATGGGAGGGCGAGTAGCACTTCAGAACATTCTATGGTTATCGTAGAGAGTAAAGCTTTCTCTCTGTCCCCGTGCAGAGGCGCAGGTTATTTTTCAGTGTAGGATTGTCGGAAACGTACAAAGCCAGGACGTCTGACGAGAGGAAAAGCTGTAAGGGTCTGGCCCAGTGACTTAGTCAAGACATATGAAAGAGAGTGGCCCTGTGACTTAGTCAAGACATATGAGAGAGAGAGAGAGAGAGAGAGAGAGAGAGAGAGAGAGAGAGAGAGAGAGAGAGAGAGAGAGAGAGAGA
>JAYMFT010272441.1:0-24186 GCA_038088735.1 Panulirus argus
TTTCTGCTTTTCCAAAAAAGGAACAGAGAAAGGGCCAAGTGAGGATTTTCCCTCTGAGGCTCAGTTCTCTGTTCTTACCGCTACCTCGCTAACGCGGGAAGAGGCGAATATGTATAAAAAAAATTATATATATATATATATATATATATATATATAATATGAATGTGGGTTCAAATTACAGATTGTCGTCTTCGTCAGGAGTAGCCTTTAATTATCTATTTTTTTACGATAGATTTGTGGGTATGATTCCGTGGCTTCTTTATTTGAAAGACTGGTTGGTAAAGTGAGATAGAGTCGCTGTTGCTCAGAAACCTTCCCGTCAGTCGCCTTAGGCAGTGTATTAGGGGGCCGGCTGTGGTTCCTCCATCGGACCCAAGCGGGAGTTGGTGGTCGTTATCCCCCCCCTACCACCACCACTACTGGGGGTTAGTATTGTCCGCTAGTGTGACGCGCGGTTACGGAGGGGAAAATGACAGGTGTATCATGGTTAACGGTCTAGTGAAGGAACTGGATGCAAATGGTAGATATATTTTTTCGTTCGTTGCAAGCTGTTTCTGTAGATATATTATTTATGTTCAGCTTTTTGACAGTTTCTTGTAAGGTAGTATTACTTGAAGTTTTGATAAGCTGTAAATAGTGTTAAGCCTCTCTGTCGTACTTTTACACTGATTAAAATAAGCTCTGTCAAAATATCCATCCATTTTTTCCTGAGCCAATTTTGAAGCCATTTTTCCCTGCGTTATTTTGTTTGAATAACAGTTAAGCCTTTACTTTCGGGAAAAATTACCCCGTCGTTTTTCAGTAATTCAGCATAATATGCATGCCAGTAGTTTTGATTTGAATATTGTTTGTGTAATTATATTTTAATTTGGTTTATGTGAACGAGTTATCGAGTGCAAATCATGTTTTTAGTTGAGTCCTCCCTAGATCGTTTCTGTTTTCTTTGTACAGTCCTTTGGAAGAGAACGGGTAGGTATTCCATTCACTGACGTAAGGTAAACTCAAAATTTTGTTCTAAATCCCGTAGACGCTGATTGATTTTGAAGTAATGTGTACAGGTGATATTCTAAAGGAACTTTTGAATGGTTTGTTCAGTATCCTTGAGTCCTTTTGGAGTTTGGAGTGACATTTGTGTTGCTGTTGTAATTCACTGATTAGTTGAGTGAAATGTCAGTAATCTGTAGACTAGGATATTAGAGTTGTTGAATATTTTTCATTCTTAACAAGACATTTTTTCCTAACTCCCTTTTCAGCGTTGTAATAAGGAGGCAGGGATTCCTGGAATATGATGATAATCAAAAGACTTTGTATACATTTACTTTAAAACAGTAGTACGTCTTTCTGCGCTGCTTCTTGGATATAAACTTATTTTCATACAAAGAGTTTCAGGAATAGAGTGTGGAGGAGTTTATCATGAACTACACAGGTATTTGCATACCTTACTCATTAAGGTGGAGAGATTTTTAATCACTCAAGGAACTTTGTAATGTGAACAGCATCGACATCATCTCGTTGAAGGTTCTGCAGTGTATTGCAATTTTGGATGTCACTCAGCTGAGGATGTGTAGCGTCCACTTCCTTGGGCGAGCCACTGATAACCTCCCAAGGTGGTTGGCAGAGCAGTTCTCCCTGAGTCAGTGCGACACGTCTTCACTCTGTGCACTCTGACATATCTAAAAATAGCATTAGTGTTCCTGAACTTGACTTTTATAATAAATATCCACATTTGCCCTTTGAGAAAGTCCTTGTTGCTGGTAGATTCCAAGGGTGGCTCATGTATGCCCGTGTGTGTGTGTGTGTGTGTGTGTGTGTGTGTGTGTGTACTGAAGTGGACCAAATGTGGAAGGTCAGTATGGAGGAGGATCTCGTCCGAAATATTATCATTTTTGTTTATATTGCGTCATGCCTGCTAGGCTCAGGGCCTGGTGGGAGGTTAGAACCAGTGTAACCATCAGCCTATTGTCTGCAAGGAACTTACGCCCTTCTGCAAGTGGCGAACAGAGGCGAATGTCGTCCTGACGACCTGAGGCAGAGGCTTATAGAGACAGGGCCAGAGCATCCCGGGAACGGAGGCGGCTGTATGGGTGTCGTCGGGCACTGGGAGCCTCCTTGTGGTGTACGTTATCAGGGGCAAGTCTTCGCATTCACTTGATCAGCCGTCACAAACGTCACTTCGCTCTGCAGAATTGACCAAGTCACTTAAGTTAACGCCAGAAGACATGGCAAGCTTTTAGCACCCACACTGTACGATGTATCACCAACACACACACGCACACGCGCGCACGCACACGTGCGTAGTGATGTTCGCACGCTAACATATGATTGTTGACATAACCTATCTGAAATATGCAGTTCCTGTTGTGGAGGTGAAGACGATGGTGGTGGTTGGGTGAGGAGGGGAGGGGGGAAAGTAGTGGCGCATATGTGTTGGGGTGGGGTGCGTTATAGTGGCGTGTGCGTTTGGGGGTGGGCGGGGTTGTAGTGGCTGTGTGGGGGGGGGGGGGGGATTGGTTGGGGGGGGGGGATGCAGTTGGTGATAAAAGACGATTGGAAGTATGGTGAGGCAAGCCGGTATTTCCTGTACCATATCTCTCCAGCGGGGATTTACCCATACTCGTTATCAGTACATGGACTCAGCCTGGCCCAAAAACACCTATGGAAGGTTGCACCTCCTCTGGGTGTTGGAGGCGCTGTCAACCTTTGCCAGTAAATTACTCTTTCGCATGCAGTACACAATGTACTTGACCGACGGAAAATCTGTGAAGTCAGAGGCATTTTCTGCCAGAAATTACAAGGTATGTGTAGATATTCCATGTTATTATTATTTTTTTTTTTGTTGTTGCGCCAGGTGCCCGAGAAATATCCTTATTGTGCCCTACTGCTTTCGGAAGTATCCTAACTTGGCCCCAGATACTTTCGAAGTATCGTAACTCTGCGTCAAGTACTGGAGAAGTATCTTAACTTTGCACGAAGTGCTTGAAATAGTATCGTAACTTTTCCCCCAGATACTAGAGCATTAAACTTTAGCTACTGTGGTAGTTCATTCATCATGTAACTTGTTATATAATTCAACCGTTGTGGTCCAGTTCCTGGACTTCCGCTTCACTTTGTGTACCCCCCTTGGCGCCACCTCCCTCCGCCTGGGTACGAGTGCTCATAAAACGTAAAGTTTTCTTTCGCGGCAAAATGAGAAGTTGCATGAGAACCTGTGTGTAGGGCGCAAGCAATCGCTCTATGACAGGTGGTTGCGGTGGTGGTGGAGGTGGAGTCGTGTATGTCGTCTTTTCCTCACTACTGTGTAACCTGGGTTACCCTGTCGTTGTGAGAAATTGAAGAGGCCACGTTGGAGTTTTGTGTTGTGTGTGAGCCTGTGGTGGAGTACGTGGTTGTGTGTGGTGCTGTTGGAGTGTGGTGGAGGGAGGTAGCGTTTGATGGTGTGTAGGTTGTGTGGCTAAGTCCAGGGCACACTACCCGTGGGTACAGCATTGTGAGGGGTCGTTCGAGTGTGTGTATGGTGGGAGGTGGTGGCAGGTCCTGGACGGCTGCATCGCTCGGTCAGGATGTAAGGTTCGTTGCCTCGCAATCCCAGAGCGTGACGGTATGACCCTTGACCACGACGGTACGATTCTTGGGGTATGACGGCCTTGACACACACACACATACACCCCCCCCCCCAATGTAGAGGGAGGTTGGTATGAGTGCCGTATAGCGTTCGTGCCACGAGGAGTGAGGGGTTGGTGGTTGTGAGGTCCCAGCCACCACACACACATACATGCACACGCTCGGGAGGGCCAGTGTTTGAGTTTCCGGGTCGGTGTGGGAGGGGCAGTATGACAGCACCTTCACCTGCGGCGTGACGCCTATCCCGGATGTCAAAGTGACAGTAACGGCATGACAGGGCGGACGGGAGGTACATCCACCCCGTCCGTCAGACCACCCAGCCACACTCCTCCAGCCATCATCCACACCCTCCCTCTCTGCATCCCTCTACCCTTTGCCTCAACAGCCCTCTCCTCCCTCCATCTAGATGCCATATAACTCCATCATAGCTCCCCCACACATCCCTAATCCCTTCCTCTAACACTCCTCCCTCCCAGCCTTGCACACGTTATCCCTTCCTCTGCACCCTTCTCCCCAACCGTCCTTTCCCCGGTAGCCACCCCAAACCTCAGCGCAGCCCTACCCGGCTCCTTTAACCTCCCCGCTCCACCACGGACTCGATGTTTGGCTTCGCTGTAGTTGTAACCCCCCCCTCCCCCCTCGACGGTAAAGTCTGCGATGATATTCGGTGTAAAGTTGAGCTTGCGCAGTACCAGCGGGTGCGATAAGACGGCAGCATTCTTGGGAGGTACGTGAGAGAGTGAGTGAGTGAGCGAGTTGAGGGTGAGGGTGAGTGCCGCGGTGGTTACCGGAAGCAGCCGCTTGCCCCGGTTATTTGACACCGTGGAGCAGTTTCCGGCGGGACCCTTGGTGAAGGCCTGCTGCTGCTGCTGGTGGGCCGCCAGCCTGCCACACAGCCTCCCAGCACGCTGCCCAGCAATGCAGGAGGACACCCATCTTGCCTGACTAGGGGTTATCCAGAGAGGAGGCCAGCTACCTGCAAGGCCGGCCAGGCCTGAAGTCCCCAACCATTCAGAGAGGAGGCCGTCTGGCCAGCCAAGCAGGAGGCTAGTAGGCAGGCCAGCCAGCTAATCAAACAGCTGAGTAGGAGGTCACACTGCCTCCCTGCCAGATATCAGAGGCCAGCTAGCAATGAGGTAAGCCCTCAAGGGAAGAGGCCCATAAGGACGAGATCAGGCAAACCAGAGGCCGACTAGGGAGGAGGGCGACCCTCCAGGCAGCCACCCAGCCTAAGCCAGAAGCCCCACCGGGACCCACACCTCGGCCAGGAATGCAGGACAATCAGGGTGACTTTGGTCTCCCTCCAGCTGCACGTGACTCTGCTCATCCAGCCTTCTGCTTCTGTGTTCAGCTTAGCACCGTAGTCGACCCACCTTCTGTTGCACCCTTGTACTACCTGATGATGTTGATGATGCATGCAGCTGCCTGGTGCCGCTGTTCCAACTGATGCACTTTGTTGACACACTTATTGCTGTAGCCTGGACTCCTCTTGATGCCTTTCGGTGATCTTGTTTAGCATATTTGGCCGGACGTCTTCACCGTGCCAGTGTGAGATGTGGTTCGGCAGACAGGGCGGCGCGGCCCTGTGTGTGTCTGTGTGGCTCGGGTCGAGTGTTGGCCGTGCTGTACACATCCTCCACGGGTGGATGGTGTTGAGATTTTGATGTGTGTAGAAACCGTGAAGAAATATAGACAAAGGTAATTGTCTTACCAGACGTTGATGAACGCCAGGTTGATAACGTGGTCCGGGAATCAAGAGATTTTGATAGTAGTGTCAGATAGGCACTAGGTGCCGTGTGTGAGTTTAGAGCTGCCAGGGAAGTGTGTCCATCCAAGAACTAGGCACCCTGGTCGAACGTAAGTGACTTAAAAACGAACAGCTTGACTCACCAGAGACGTGGATATTCTTACTCGGTGTTGTGGTCTCGAATGTTGTGACTGGTGAGACATATGGTGGTGTGGGTGGATAAAGGATTGTGAGGGACGACAGGTGACTTGAGAAACCAGAGTCATCCACGATGGGGCTCTCCCGCACCAACAGGATGACCAAGGTGAGGCTCTCAATCCCAGCCGCTGGCGGGGCTCCACTTGCTCCTGTGGTAACTCAGCCTAGTTGCAGTTGACGTAAAATAAGAATGGTAGAAGTTATAGTTAGACATTTACTGTACAAATCACTTTGTTTGCCATATTCATCGCTCTTCATGTCTTATTCTCTGTCCTCACTACTTGCCTTGAATGCCCCGGGACCAAAAGGCAACGTCTGTCTCATAAGCGAGTTAGAGGTATGCCAGTATTACTGGTAAAGGGATTCGAATCTGACTGTGTTTCACATAGGTCTCTGAGGGCTTGATGCAGTTGGTGCCTTTAGCCAAGCTTATACAGAAGATACAAGAGGCTCTTGATCACAATATAGGGTTGTCAGTTACATGGTTATGATTGTCGTTAGGAAAGGAGGAATAGATTTATGTGAAGCACGTAGACGAGTGCAAGGCTTTAGTAGATCCATTATCCATCATAAATAGACAAGTGTAAGTAAGGTACCAGTAGATCCATTATCCATCATAATGAAATGTATCCAGTCATACGTATATAAGGAGAAAGGAAGAAGGTTTGTAGTGTACAAGATGTTGTCACTGATACATTAAGGCTGCTAAGCTGCAGGAACCACTGGCGCTGTTTAGCTTATGTAAAGATGTTGATCAAATGAACTGTAAAGTCTGTGGCCAGAGCACTGTCTCTTAGTTTGTTTGTGTGATAAATGAGCTATTTAGAGATCCGCCCCGGAAGAGATGGCCCAACTCTTTCGTGATAAGAGACGTGGCGCCGTACAGCAGGCGAGACAGAGGTAGAGAAGACTGATGTATTGAACCAGTCGTGTAACATAACGATCATGTGGCTGCAGGGGTCTGACAAGACGCCCTCTGTGACCTGGCGACGCAGGGAATTACCTTTTGATGGCGGCAGACCTCCTCCAGGAGCGAGAACCTACCACACTCCTTACGGTTTGTAGCGCTGACCTTGTGGCCTGGGACAGCTTACGGTTTATCCCATCAGCGAAGTTAAGACGCTGATACCGAGGGTGCCTTTTCTGTGCTGGGGGAGTGACGTCGTCGCCGGAGAGCCCGAGTCATCATACTATTCCTGGTGAAAGATAACAAGAGGCGTTCAGTTTGGCTTGCGGGTCCGTGTTTCTCCGAAGCACGCTGGGACTTGGGGTTGGGGACGTGACTGGCCCTCCTGGTGGATGTGCTTCCTGATCCAAACCACGTGATCGAGAACGGACCGGATTGTGATCGATAAGCCAATGGCGTGCCTGGATCATGTTCCATTTATTTCAGTGTGATATTTTCTGTTCATTTTGTCCATGTGTTTGTTGTCTCTTTTTCTTTAAATCGTTTCCTTGTTGTCAGTTTCCAGTAAACATTGTTTTTGTCTTTAAGGTGTATGTCCCCATACTTTTCATTCTTGTTTATTTTTGTTTGATATGTTTTTCATTTTCTCTGTTGAGTAACTACGTTTTCTATACATTTCTCCGAACATACATTTTCTTTGCTTAAATTTTTTTTTAGTTCACGTCTCGTTTTCATTGTCGTTCATTTAATTTTTTCATGTTCCTCTAAGTTTTTATTTTTCCATGTTCGCTGTGGTTAGTCATACTTTTTATTTTCTATATTCTTTTTTTGTGCATTTTTCATACATTTTCACTGTTTCCCGCGTTAGTGAAGTAGCGCCAGGAACATGCATTCTCTAGCTGTCTTGTGCGATGCACCGAAACCAGACGTACACACGTGTGTGTGTGTGTGTGTGTGTGTAGCTGTCAGGTCTATCCAGGTAGCTTATATTTAATGAGACAAAAGTTAAGACCAGCAGTCCCGACACACGAGACATGCGAGTTGGTTCCGGGCTGTTGTAGCAACCTCTGTGTTGGCGTAGCGCTGTGTTTTAAGCATGGCCAGGTATGGTGCTATGTGTAGCCAGGTGTGAGGTAGTGGGCAGGATGTGCTACTATGAGTATAAAGCAATGTTTAAGAATTACTTATAGTTTTTTGCTGGCGTGCATATGTGTAATAAGAGTGAATGTGTAACAACATACAGGCCCATAACGTTATGTGAACCCATGTGAAAAAGCACATATTGTAAGTTTGTTCATAGGAGTCCATGGTTTATGTACGATGAGCATGGGAGGAGGTGCATGTTCTTATATGTTGGTTTGAGTTGGTGTGCAGGTTAAGGTAGACGATATGTTATGATTGTGGTAATGAGTAGTGTGTGATATGAGTGTAGTAATGACTAGTGTGTTGGATTAACTCACAGTACCTCTCCTCTCCCCAGGTGAGTCAGCAGCAGCAGCATCCAACAACTAGAAGGTAACACTACTATCTCTCTATCTCTCCCTGTCTCTCAGACTGTGGTTGTGGAGGCACTACTGGCCTGTACTGTACATACGGCCGGTGTTGGGCCCACCGGGTTGCGTTTGGGATGCATGGTAGTGTGGAGGGTAGAGCGGTGGTGGTGGTGGTGTCTGGCCTGACCATTGGTTAGGCTGGGAGGGGGTCCTCTCGCTGCCCACTGTTGACAGGCAGTGACGGGATGGGGAGTTTAGCTAAGACATAGATGGTGAGAGAGTTGCTAGGACAAGGATGGTGAGAGAGAGAGAGAGAGTAGCTGAGACAAGAATGTGTGAGAACAGCTGAGACATGGGTGGTCAGAGAGTACCTGAGACAAAGATAGGGAGTGGAACAGAGACCAGGTGGAGATGGTGGAGTGAACCCTTGTGATGGTATGAGCGTGCAGGATATGTTCAGCTGGTACAGTACACCTTCCACGCCTGTACCCAGTAAGTGTGTGGGTGTGTGTGTTGTTTGAGTAACAAGAGAAGATATATTTGATCACCAATAGAATTTTTTTCTATTGAATGAGAATATCTCCATGAAAGAAAACCAGTCGATGGATATTTGTGGATAGAAATGACAATGTACAGACCGGGATGGACCTCATGTGGTGAAGTTGAGTTCATATCTCAATGAACCATTGATCATCATTATGTGACGAAGGTATGGCTTATGTGACCTAGGCTGAAGATGTTGGAAAGACTCGTGTGGACAGCGAGGATGTTGGCAGACGTTGTGTAGTGTTGGTAGTGGGAGGGGTCATACGAGCTGGGCTGTTGCGTTCAACCAGATGTGGTCGCTGAGGAAGACCTCCTGCAGGACTAGGTCATGTGACCCCTCGGGGTCACGGGTCAGGCCGAGGGTGGTCACGAGGCTGTGGTTCATACTGGGTTATGATAAGCTGGTTAGTGCTGTGAGGAGGCTGCTGAGTGGAGGAGGGACCAGCAGGCAGTTTTTCCGGAGACCCTAGTAGTGGCTGACCAGCCGTGAACACCCTCACGACACGGGTAGAGCAGTGTTGTCATTGGCTCTGCAAACTGTTGCTTCCCGTTTTTGACGTCTGGTCTGCCATTGACAGTAAATCTTGGTGTCTTGGTTCAGTGTATTCATTTAATCATCCATAAATGGATAAAGATTGGGGGAGCTCTTTTAAGGATTTGACATCTTTTAATGAAATTCCCCTCCTCCAATCTGTGATTGAGCGGGGGTCATGGGTCGTTTAGGACAAGGCAGGGTCGTAGGGGTACCTTACTTTGCCCAGCTGCAGCTGCCAGCCACCGGTGGTTCGCGACGCCTCTGTCACATACATGTGCCCTCTGTATTTCATGTGGGTTTCGTTTTGATATTTGGTGGTGGACTGTTATGTTTGGTACATCGTTTCGAGTGCTTGGTATGCGCGTGAGAGAGAGAGAGAGAGAGAGAGAGAGAGAGAGAGAGAGAGAATGTTCTGACGACTTGCGTAGTAGGATGAAGCAGTAGTGTGGTGGGTTGCATTGCATTGTGGTAAGGCTGGTTTGGTGTGGTAGATGCCTGGGCTTCCCATGCAACACAGTCATGCAGACACACACACACACACACCTGGCCCAAGTATGGACTACATCGGCCCCGACCAGTGAGTGACCCACTTACCTCCACTCACTTCCCTCTCCTGCCCAGTAGTGCGTGGCCCTAACACTGAGTTCATCTGTGAGTGCGCTTTATGAGGGCTGCCAGTGTGTGTGTGTGTGTGTGTGTGTATGTAGTACAGTACAGGTTCTGTGGTCTGTATACTGAATGATTTTGTCTGAAACATCCATCAGCTTTGGCACCTGATTCATGTCTTCGTGCATAAGTATGTGTGTTGTCTGTTTCCCGTCTAGTCAGCAGTGCGTTTATGTTATTATTAGTAGTAATAGTATTACTGTAAGCAGTTGAATGGTTTTCGGCTTTGCCTCTAGTTATAGAAGACAAATCTCATATAACATGACTATTGCGAGACAGTTCCATATGTACTGCGGAAGTGTGTGGTATTCGGGCTACACTTGAATTATTTGAAAATTTTTTTTAGGTAAACCAGAATGCATAATTCTGTTTTAAGGTTTTAGGTATATCTCTCATGCTGAAAAGCTCTCACAAACCATTAGATTGTAGCGTTATACAGTCATTCAGTCAAGTGGGTGATGGTGGTGTTGGACTGGGGTTAGCAGTGGCGGTGGTGAGTGAGGCGGGGGGTCAGCGCGGGTGACAGGCGTCGGTGCCACTGGTGGCGGGAGTGAGGCAAGCCGCACATTTCCTGGATCATTATTTATCTCCCCAGTGGCCACTGTCCAGGGTGGGATGGAGCACTCTTGCTCTCACCGCCCCTTTCTCTCTCTCTCTCTCTCCATCCCTCTCGCTCACTCACCCAAGGGGAGGCGGGGGGCATCAGCCAGGTGAGGCAGCAGCGCCTGGGGGCGTGTCTGGGAAAGCTGGGTGGCGCGGGGTGGGTTGGGGAGGTGGGGGGGGGGGGGTTCACTGTACTGGCGTAGTGTTCCTGGTGAGAGCTTGTAGTACGTGTCTGGTTCGAGTCTTGTGGTCGTGACCCTTCGTTTCATTTGGCTGGAGAGAGGCCGTCTTGATGGAGGGTATAAGGTGGTTGTGTTTGAAAAGGGATCTTACCGATGACTGTGACTGCAGAAAGTCTTTACTGTGTTGATACATCTTCCGTAAGTCTTGTTGTTCGCTCGTTCCACATTCATAAAAGACCCAGAAGTTAGATACATATTCATGCTTAATTCATAGTTCATGAAACATTTAGATTACTTATACATAAAGTAGATTACTTATACGTAAAGTAGTTTTGGTGTGTTTGTGTGGTCCTGAGTGGGGGTTGTTGGTCCGCTGCCACAGCTTCACTGCTCTGTCAGTGTGAATCCTGTGGTGGGATGTGGTAATATTGGTGTGGGAGGCGATGCCTGTGGTGGAATGCGGTAATACTGGTATGGCGGTGATTTTTTTTTATTTATTTTTGACTCATTAGCAGCGAATTTATTGCGCACTGTAACCCATCCTGTGGCCGGTGTCGCAAAAGAGGATACAGTGTGCACGAAAGACCCAGGGACTAGAAGACCTCAGTGATTGAGTTACATTACAGGTTACATAGTGAGGAAAATGTAATCTGGGGTTCGGCAGGATTGAGTGAATTATTCATAAGTTTACACGGTAAGTGAATGTTTACGAGAATTGTACAACAATGACTGGATTATGTATCAATATTTTTGATAGACGACAGATGATCGTGGAGGTCAGTTTCATTAAAGTCCCCAGATGACACTGACTTGGCATACGGGTAAGTGACACTAAGTTAATGTGAGGTGTTTGTGTTTGTGTGTGACTAGTTAATTCCAGGTGCCGCGAACGGGACAAGTGTTTGCCTCACAGCCGGCACCGTGAGCTATCAAGTCACTCAGACAGAGGCACAGGACGTGGCAAGGGCGCGGCAGGTCGCCTCGCCTTCCCCGACGCCGGGGATTCTGTCTTCGAACTCGACCGGTGTCCACAGAACACTGCAGCACATAGCGACACCTGCGTCCGTCGAAGTGCCTTCCCGTGTCACACCAGACCCGCAGAAACAAAACCTTCGTTAAAGTCATTAATTACGGGAGCAAGCTCTCCGAATTGCCTGTGTGTATATTACCATCATCATCCGTGGCAGCCGCACTGATTACGTGACCCAGATAGTCGGGGTGGTGGTAACTTTCCTGCTGGCGTTCGCAGGTCAGGGAGAGTGCCGAAGACTTCGGGGCTTGTAATGTGTACGTAGAGTCAGCCAGACGTGGTTCCTCGCTACACGCTTACACGGCCGGCAGTGTTCTGCGGAAGCCAGCGACGTGTACCTGATAACCTGGTTGTAAGTAGACACACAACAGCATGATGTTAGTACGTAAGTCCTGTAGTATGGCTGTATGTATGTACATATACACCCAGCAGTATGGTTGTATGTACATACGTACATTCCAATAGCATAGTTGTAGTTACATACTCGTACACCCACAACATGAGTAGTGATTCGTACATCCCAAATTTTATATGCAAATGAGATGAAGATGGGGTAATTATTTACTTTCCATGCTCCAGTTTATTTTGCTGAATTTGTCGGGTTTTCATAATAGAAGACAAGTTGTGGCCTTTCTCCAGATTCTCGGAAGTCGCTAATTCTGATGTGCGGTCAGAGGGATTCCAAGAACTATACCAAAGTCTTCCAGGGGTCAGGAAAACTTTACCCGTTTTCCAAGTTTTGTCGTAATTGTTTCGTCTGCGAGTCGGTCTCTTCCTTTTTTTTAAAGATTTTACTGAAGTGTCGTTATTTACCATTTTTTTAATTAGTCTCATTAGAAAAATTGGAGATTATGATATATATTTTGTGTGTGTGTGTCTTTGGATCATATTGAAGTTAAAAACTTAATTCCACAAAGCTTTATGCCGGAAGAAGCCGCCGTTTGCAACTGGCCACGCAGGCGCACCGGGAATTTTAATAATTTGTGGGATGGTGACAGGTGGGTGTACGGGCTGCTTGTGCCATGAAATTATTAACTACCACTGCCGGATGATCCAGAAAGCATTTAAGCGGTGCGACTCTCTCAGCATTACAACGCAGAACATCGTTGCGAGTTATAATTTGTACATTTTTTTCCTGTTACGACTGTTAAAGTGTTTGCTTTCGAGGTGGTCACCACCGTTTGAATGGTTGTGGATGTATGGTTTTTTCTTGATCCTGTTGCGCTACCGCTCACGGGATGAGCATGGGGTGCTCAATGAATTTGCCGGGGATATCGGTATAAATAGAGAAAAATTTTGATATTCTCTCCCTAGTGGGGTTCGGGTAGGGCAGTCTGCGAGGCTTGGTTAAGGGTGGGAGTTTGGTAAGGTCGATTGGTTTAACTTTAAGTACCCGCAATCGTTAAGGTCTTCCCTCTTTTTTAATATATATATATATATATATATATATATATATATATATATATATAGGGATGTTGATAGTTGCAACACCCGTATGTCTGTAAGTTGTTCGATTGATCCACATATGATGTGGCGCAAGGAAAGTAAATAATAATTAGCCAAGGGAGTGTATGCAGATGGCCATACCATCGTTCCCCACCCGTGGTGTTACCGTAATACAGTTGACCCCTGGTCATACAGTACATTGATACGAACGCCAGGCAGCTAACAGACCTAAAACAGGACCTCCACTTGTGTTTACCCGATTTCTGTAAATGTTATGATCGGTCAGACATTCCCAAGTCATCTCAGCCAACATTAAAATGAATATTTATGTCGAGGATATGCTGAAAATGCACAAGAAGAGGAAGTGGGTGAATATGAGAAGAAGGTCATGTGCAGAATTAGATGGAGACGAGTGAGGAGAGCGGTGGGTGTTGTGAGGCCAGGAAACAGCGCGGGAGTTAATGTTTCAGAGGGCGAGCAATATTGCATAGGAGCACCAGCATCAGGTTAGGGCAGGCCAGCCCCCAAGCCTTTAGGGACGTGTGAGGGAGGCCTGGACACCCTACCTCCCTCTCACACTTGGAAGGCCGGGTGCACGGTCATGGGTCTTGAGGGCTCCAAGCCATCATAGCCAAAGGGCCGTACCGTCGTGCTGAAGTGTCATACCGTCGTCGTGTTCATGAGTCTTGCCTTTTTCGGTCATGCTGTCGTGCTCAGGGGGTTGAAAGCAAGTCACATGTTGGACTGTTTTGTCTGGCAGCGTCGAGCGGAAGACTTCGGTAGAACTAGATGTCGATTCATCTGTGAAGCGATGGCAAGAGCATGATAGTGACTCAACAGTCGTGAAGACATGAAAGGTGTGGATTATATACATAGCCGAGGACCTACACAGAGTTTTACCGGTGTAGACACACCATGCATGCACACACACACACACACACACACACACACACACACACACACACACAAATATTAGAATTAGAATTAGAAGGACCATTGTGAGCCATATTTGGGGTGCCGTGCATTACAGGTTAAAGTGAGCTGAGGAAGTAATGTGGACATCTGCGCTCCGAAAGGGGAGCCTTAATTATCAGAGAGCCCGGAGGGTGAGGTTTAGCGGCCCAGGCTGGTCTTGTGACGTTACCCTGGTTCTTGATGAGATCACCGACCTGTGGCTTGACGAGGCCATCAGGCAGGTCAAGATTCCCCCCACCCCCCCTGCTGGCTTGGGAAATATGGTGGTTGGGTGCCGGTTTAGCAGATGAGTCGTGACGGGGAGCGGAAGGCTTCCCCTCCTCCCGCAGCAGCACTGCTATAGCTCCTTCCGCTATCTTCCCGCTCACTCTCATCACCGCCACCTCACTGATCCCACCCTCTCGTGACTCGTGAGGGTTCTGTGTTGGCCGCTGTGTATTGTATCCCTCTTAAGGCGGTCTGTACGCTACACGTTAACAGACAAGCATGCTCCGTCACGCAGCGCCGGGCGGTTGACTCAGCCTTGGGCCGTCACACAGCACCTGGCCGCAGGCTCAGCCCTGGGTCGTCACAGCTTAGCGACCGGCGACTCTTGAAATATTTAATGCCACGGGGACACCTTGTCTCCCTCCCTCCCTCCCTTGCTTAGTGTCGTGCGGGGTCCTCATGTCGTGCTCCTCACCTCCTGCCTCTGCCGACTTCCTTAGGTATTTTGTCAGCATTACCTGTTGTCATGTGCCCGCCTTCCTGCGCCTCCGATGGTGATGATGGTGAGGTAGGAGGCGAGGGAAGGGAGTAAGTGTGGCGTCAGTGGCTCGCGTGGAAGAGACCTTTCCATGTACCTAGCGGCCCCTCAAGCAAATCCAGTCGTCTAGCTTCTGAGGCTGATGGGTCCAGCCAGGCTGATGCCTTGGCTTGCAGTGTTGCAGGCTGGTGGGAGCTCTACGTACATTTGTACGTTTTCATCCCCTATACCGAGTCGTCCTGTGAGATGCGTCCCTCTAATCAGCCGTGGCACACTGGCCCCACACACCTCTTCCAGGGCACAGCGTCTCTCACTCACCGCTACCCTACGCCATAATCTCCCGGCACCAGCCCACAAGGTGTCCTGGTGAGAAGGCGACAGTGAAACTAGACTGAGGTCTTGACAACCATGAAAAGGGAGACGCCGACGACTGTACACGTCCCCCACCCACTTTGTAGCCGGCCGCTGGCCTTGAAGGACTGCCCGGCGAAAAATGATCAGAATGTAAGGTCTTCAGTAGCTCACACGGACTCAATTTGAAAACGATTGTTTGCTCGCTTAACCGGAAGCTCGACGACCTTTTATTGTGGTCCTAGAGATGGGATCGAGGGGGTTGGGGATGGGGATCACCAGTCAAAGGGCCTATTTCTGGTATATATATATATATATATATATATATATATATATATATATATATATATATATATATATATATATTACAGAGAAAAAAACGCACTTTTTTGCTTTGTTTCAGCAAGCAGTAAAGTATAGATATATTTCATTTTGTCAAAAAAAAAAGGTAGTTTTTAAAAGACTCAAAAAAGTAGCATTAAGGAACATAAGTTTGTGAGGGGAACATAGGAAGTATATTGATGGCTCAAAATGTTTACCTAGGAGAAAAATACCATCATCCGGAAGCAGCAGCATCAAGAAGAGCAACAGCATCAGTAAGACCACCAGCATCATGCTCCTCCTCCTCCGGCAGCAGCATCACTAAGAGCAGCCCCCGGCGGCAGCAGCATCAATAACGTAAGACTAACCTCTGCTGGCCTGTTGGATATTTCTATTTCCATCTTGCCTGGAGGAGCGAGTGTTTTGGTCTGGTCCCCACATCCGGCGGTGTACAGGCGTCTTACCTCATGCCTGCCGCCTCTCCTCACTCTCGTATTTATATATTAACCTTTCTCTTTATCCTGGTTTGATTTGTGTCATTAGTTACAGACGCCCCGGCATTGGCGCCTCCTGATCTTGGAAGGTGGTATGGGATGTAGGTGTTACGTCCTCTTTTGTTAGGTAATGGAGGGAAGGAGGGAGGGAGGGAGGTTAAATAGGGAAGGGAGGCAGGGTAAGTTAGGTAAGGGAGGATAGCAGGTTATAAAACATGTGAAAGAATATAATTTTGCCACCAGTCTTGGTATGCACAGTAAAGGTACTTGTTGGTGCTGTAATAGGGTGTCAGCGCACGACCTTCCTGAGGTCAGCAAGTGGTGCAGTAAGCTGGCTGCTTGCTTCTCTCATGTTTGTTTACATTGTCGGCCAGTCCGTTTTCTGTCAATGTTCTCTCACCCAATTCTTGTTCTCTTCTTCATTACCTCAGGGTTAATTGTGTTCGCTGTACCACCAGTTTGATTTGTTATCTTTCGTATTTTCTCGTGTGTAAATAACGACCGACATCTGGAGTTTATTGTGAGGTGTTGTCTACCCACCAGTGGTTGGCTGTCTTGTGTTGGAAACTGTCCGTGTGACTTTTAGGTGGCAGTCGTCCGCCGTGCCAGTGATGGTAGTGGTGTGAGATCCCCTGGTGTGGTGTGGGCGTCTGCCACAGTGGGACCGGCCCGAGGTGTGGCGGCACAGCGGCTCCTTCAGGGGGAACACAGAGCAGGAGCCTTGGACTGTACGGACGTCGGCATCACCTGTGGTGAGGGTAGTGCGCAGCGGGTGCCTGGCATGAGAGGTGGGGACAGGGGGGGGGGGGGGGTGTCTCTCATGACCCAGGCTGACATGCCAGATGCCATGGGAGTTGCTGCATCAGTTTATAATGTCCCACCTCATGACTAGCATATGAGTCCGCCGCACGTCCGCGCGGGGGGGCTGGGTTAAACTCGTGGATTGCCATCCTGTGCCTTATGCCGGACAGATACGTATAGCCACACGGGACGGAGGAGGGGGGGGGGGGAGGGTTGTTTGTGTAAGTGTGTTGCTGTGTCCTCTTTGTCAGTGGGAGGGTCAGGTGGGCACAGTTCAGTGCGAGAGCTGAACGTTTTGTGGAGCGCTTCTCTTGGCGACTGCAGTGTGTGATGGAGGGAATCCTCACTCCTGTACATGTATGGCGTATGACAGTTTAACTGCAGCGATTTGTGTTGTAAGCACTGGAAGGATTAATCTTAACTGCACGTAGCGAGCCACACGTGGTTAACATGATCAAGTTGTAATATGTGTTTTCCAGTTGGTACGTATTTGGTACATAGAAAGTTACCGCCACAGTCGATACCTAGTGCGACGGGAAGAGCACTGTGGCTAGACAGTTTCCAATTGTGGCTTTGGACGACACTTGTGGTTCATAAGTTGTGCTCACTTTGGAGTGGTTCTTGCTTCACGTTGAATCACCGGCTGACTCTCATAGTACTCACGCTGTCTCAGGATAGCTCCGCTCCACTCGTGCCTCACCCAGATTCTGGACTTGCATGGCTGCCAGAGTAGACACTGTGGGGTGTATATATATATTTGCCAGCGAAGGATAAGGTTGTACCAGCGTTAGGGTATGTGTTTGGTGGTCAGGGCGGGGAAGTTATTGTTCTGTCCAGTGTGGGGCCGGCTGCCCTGGCAGCACTTAGTCTCTAGCCATCATCTCGGCTCAATTTCTACACCTGCCGTCTGTCCTCTCGACCCTCCCATCACCGCATACCTCATACCTCTCCCTCTTTACTCATCCCTCCACCCATCATGATACTCGTTACCTGTCCCACCCTCACTCACTTATCCTGCACCTCCGTGTTACCAGCGCCCCTTCCCGTGATTGTACCCCTTCCACATGGTGCCTTAGAGTGTCTCATCGTGTGACTGGATACAGTCCTTTCTCTCTCTCCTGGTGTCAGGTGACCGTGCCAGGACACAGTGTAGCTGGTGGGGTCAGGACAGGTGGAGGTTGTTTACGACTGGTGGACTAACCCCGACTTGACCTTGGGTCGCTGGCTTTAGTGATGACCGAGATGCCTCAGGCGGGGTACCTGGTACCAGCTTGTTGTGCATACCCTCTCCCTTCTCTCTCTCTCTCTCTCTCTTTCTCTCTCCCCCTCCCGACCAACACTGGATATTTTTCCGGTTGAGGGGGGAGGTCTCTGGAATGGGAAGGAAATGTCATAGGAGTGAGAGGTGAGACGTCACGGTTTTGAGGGAGATTTCAAGGGTGTGAGGAAGGTGTCAGGGGTATGAGGGGGAGTATCAATGGTTTAAGTAAGATTTCAGAGTTGTGGGGGTGATTTCAGAGGTGTGAGGTGAGTATGTCAGGGATGTGAGGGAGATATCAGGGGTGCGAGGGCGAGTACGTGCAGAAGGGAGAATAGAGGTAGAGGGACTGGGACTCCTAGGATGGGAGGCTAGAGTTCGGACTCCCAGGATAGGAGGGAAGGGGGGGGGGGGATCCAGTGGCGCCGTCGTACATGTCTGAGTTGCCCGCCAGGTGGCGAGCAGCGCAGCGGCCTCCTGCCGTGCTTGACGGAAGATAACGACACTCTCTTACCAGACCACACGCTGTGGTGTGGGCATTGGTGTGGGAGCTGGGCAGATGACCACTAGGCTCTGGAACCCGTAATAGAGAAATGGCTCTTCGGTATTCCAGTGTCTAGTTCTGGTCTTGTACTTACCATAGCAGAGTATAGTGGTGGAGTCCTTGTCATAAGTCTTGATGCTGGGGCTGTTGACTCTTCGGAATCATCACTAATCAGCACGGACTTAACAACACATTGCTTGTTGATGTCAGGTGGAGATGTACGTGTGTGTGTGTGTCTCAAGACAGAGCTGTGTGGCCGCGTTATCAACATTACGATGACGATCAACCGCACGACGAGGGAGGGAATCCAGAGGAACTGCCGCTCATGTGAAGGTCACCACCGGGGCCGGGATGGGAACCACGAACTGTGTAAGACATCGCCGCCACCACCTCCATGCCAGTACATTGGGTACTGATCCTTCCCTGGAAGTGAAGATATAAGTTAGAATATAAATGGGGATGGAACAGCGAAGCGGTAATATTCGTTGCTGGGTGCAGGTATGAGGAGGGAAGGGTGGTAGTAACCAGGAGGGTAGGTCGGAAGGAGGGAGAGCGTGTGAAGGTGAGGATGGAGACGGTGATGAGGGGAGGTGTTATTGTCTGCGTGGCCTGGCTGGTGGTGGGAGGATCTGTAGGGAGGGAAGGGCATGAACTGGGGTCCAGGATCCCTCCTTCCCTCTCCACCTCTTTCCGTGGCTCCATCCTCCCGTCCATCACCTTCTATCCTCCTTGCGTGGCTTCTTTCTCTCCACCACCGAGTAATATCCTTGACTTCCCCTCTCCCCAGTAGGAGCTTCCCTGCTCCCCGGTGTGTTGCGGGTAATTGGGGAGAGGGAGTGAGGTATACTAAGTGCCACGGCTGAGTCCTGAGGTCGGTGTTGTGAGGAGAGTCAGGTATTGAAGGGCTGTACCGCCTTTCTCTCGATAGGAGAATGAGAGAGTGGCTGGGTTAGTAAGCTTGTCGGTATAATAATGATAATGATAGTATTTATCATTATTATTATCTCCAGAGAAATTATATGTCGCAATAAACGGTGCTGAAAAATATGTGGTAAACAATATTTTTACGAATGTAAAGGTGAAAGTTGACACACTGTGTGCTAATTATGTTTATGATGTTCACACTAGGTGGGATGGGACTGTTCTTGTATCGGTGTGTGCGGGCTCGGATTTCTCGATGGGTTGTGGTACCGATCCGTAACCCAAGGACGAGGGGTCTCCGTTCTTATGAGGTGGCGGTGTTAAGGACGGTGCTGTGCCGTAGCATCATCCCGAACTGTCGGACAATTTCAAGGCGATGACTGGGGACAGCCGAAAGGGTCAGTGGATTGAGCGCCTCTTGATAGGTGATATAAAAGGAATCGAAAAAGATCTTGCATGATTTTTTTCTGCGTTGTTTCGCGTAACTTCTGTTGTGTGGTGGATAAGGAGGAAGACCAGGCGGGGGAGGCAGAGGTAAATCTAGGGAGAATGGAAGTGTTTTAAGTGTAGTCGAGTTCAGCTGCAGGGGAGCCGGTGTGTGTGTGTGTGAATGTGTTAGTGTAACGGGGAGAGAGTTTCACAGTCGTGTTGCTCCGTCTCTTAACCTTGTATGTACGCACCATGTGTTTACTCTTATGTCTGTATATACACACGCCCCTAGCCTGAGCCAGGTACCCATTTATCGACCAGCCCCGAGGGGAGGATCTCCCGATACCTCGGCAGGTCGAAGCGTTTAATACACCTCCCTGGTCGGTGGCTGCCTGCCACCTACAGAGAGAGAGAGAGAGAGAGAGAGAGAGAGAGAGTACGGTAGCGTGGATGTGAGGTGGTGAGTGAGGATGGTAGCGTTGGGGGTAGAGGGCCGTACCGGATGTTGGCTCACAAGACCATGATAAGCTCGGGTCAGGCAGAGGAAGTTATGTAAAACCTGACACCCCCCAACCCCCACCCCTCCGCATTCTGCCACTCCCTAACTATACACAAACACACACCAAGTGAAGTGAATCTCAAGAAGGTTTCACTTTTTTATGCCTCTATACTTTTATAAGGGACATCCACACCTGGATTCCCTATATTGTTAATTTGAGAGTGGAGCGGAACCTATCGTTCCCCGAACATGCAGTTTGTCACCTGTGTTGCTGCTTCTGATGGTATTCCTCTGGTGTGCCACACCCAGGTGCTTCTGGGTTTACCTGTACATACTAAAATGCCAGCAGATATGAAAAGGGCGGGGATGAAAGCGGATCAGTCGAGATTAGAGTAGGCGCTGGGGGGTCAGTGGCGCTTGTGGTGATACAGTGTGGTAGGCGTGTGAGTGTGGTGCATGGCGTGGAAGTCGTACAGGTGTGAGGAGTGAGGAGGGTGGGGGGACTTGGTGTTTGTGGTATGTTGAAGTTGCCGCTCTCCCTGGCGGCAGAGTTTGGCTCAGGTTATGTAGTTATTGCCGTTTAACGTTTACAGTAAGTCTCAGGTGTAATTTTTGAGGTACTCTGCATATGTTTTGGCTGTGTGGTGTGGGCCTCGTTGGGGTTTTCATTGGAACGGGTGGTGTTCCGACGTGTGTTGCTCGTGCTGGGATGATGGTGTGTGTGGCCTGCAGGGTGGGTCGTGGGGCGTCGGCCTGACCTTGTGAGACTCACAAGTTCAGGTGTCCGTCCTGCGGTGATGGCCTCGTGTTCCGTGCTTGTCCCTCTTGCGCCGGATTTTGGTCGTGCTCTGGAGTCTGTACGGTGGTGGTGGGCGTTGTGGTTTGGTCCTCATGAATACCTCGCGTATTTCACGAGGTATTCTCAAGAACTGGTCGTGCTGGGAATCCCTCAGGACGCTATATTTAGTCTATTCGGGCAGGAAGGTTACGACCTTTGGCTATGGTGGATGCTCGAGTCATTAGCGTCGTGCTCCTGGGTCGCACCGTCTTGCCTCAGGTGGTACAGGGTGGATGTAGACAGTGGAGGATGTATTGTGTAATGGTTGTGGGCAGTGGTGGATGTGTAGCTGAGATGTGGATGATGCATTGTGTAATGGAGAGGAGGAGGGAGGCATTGGATGATATTTAGTAGAAGGCATTGGATGATGTGCAGTGAAGGTATTCAGTGCATATGGAGTGTATGTGGGCAGTAGATGACGTATTGCCTGGTGTAGGAGGCAAACGGACGATCTGCCGTGGCTGTAGGCAGATGACACGTTATGTAGTGGATGTGGGCAGCAGGTGATGCTTTGTGTAGAGTGAGGGCGTGCGACGGTGACGTGTACTGTGGCTGTGGCTAGGGGAAAGGATGTTGGTGTAATAGTACCTGAGCCAGTACCTGTATATGTGTGTGTGCACTGGCTTGTGGGTCAGTGGTTCAAGTGAGAGGTTGGAATATTGAAGGCATTTTGCATTTCGGCGTGTGGCAGGCGTGGGAGAGGGGAGAGGGGGCAGGGGGTGATGATGGTGTTGGTAGGGGCTGGTGGTGGAGGTGGAGGGGGCTGGTGGAGGGGAAGGGCTGTGGGTGTGTGGCGCGCTGCCTCTGGTGGTCACCAGTCGCTCGCTAACTCACCAGCAGCGCTAAGCTCCCTCGTCCCCCGCGCTCCGAGAGCCCCGACCCGCCGTTGCCTTCTCTCGCGCGCGGGTATCTCCCACCGAAGCAGCGCTGCTTCTCCGGTACGCCTGCCTACCGCGTCGTGCGAACTGTCGATGGTTTCCTGCCGTAAAGTGACTGCCCTGTGTTGTTTAATGAAGTGATTTGCACCTGACTCTAGTAGTGTGGTGGAACGGTGGTGTGTGTATGCTTTAGTAAAGTGTTGGCGGCACTGAACCTTCCAATGACGGTAAGAACCAGCGAGGGACGGGTGTGATATAGACGGGAGAGAATGTTATGGCTGTTGTGTTAAAATAACAGGATGGCCTAACGTCCGGTGGAGGTCACCTCCGGATATTCCGATCGGGTGATTTTGTAGTGTTGGAGGCCGCTGGTACCTCCTTGTGACACCATCACGCCCCTCCACACTGACCCGCTCGACACTTACACACTAACAGTCTCCAAATCGCTCTCCAAGTACATATACTGTCAACCTCCACACACAAAGTCCCTTAGAGAAAGTCCACATAGCGCACACGGAGAGCCTCCTAACAAACCTCCACGCAACACACACTACCAGCCTCACAACACACCTCCACGCAGCACGAACACTGACATTCTCCGGTCGCTCTCCACCTGGCTGACATTTTACCCGAAGTTGATTCTAGAGGCTTATCCCCACTTTTGCCTCTCGTTCTTGCACTAAGCCGCTCTGTTGCTGCTGCGATCAGTCCAGGTCAGTGGTAGCCGCCCGCTGGTCAGCGTGCTACTCCACACCCAGGCTGATCAAGACACACATATGGTCTGTGCTATCCTGAAGGTGTCCAGGATTGGTCCACAATGATCAATATTTTGCAGGTCGTCAGACGAAACAATTTAGAGGCGCCATTGTGGACGTTTTATGTACATTTATGGCTCTATTTAATTTCCTATGTCACGATGAGGGGTCGACAGTATTTCATTAATCCCATGTGCACAACGGTACGACTACTGAACACGACGGCACGACCCAGATGCACGACGCTACGACCTTTGAGTATCGTGGCTTTGTCCTTTGACTTGACCCTCAAAGGTCAGGTCATACGCCCTCCAGCCATCATATCCAAGGGTCCTACCGTCGTGGATGACGGGTTGCTGGAGGATGGAGACTGTGCCGTGCCTTCCTGGATCGTCTGTGTTTTAAATAATAACTTGGCTTTACATACACAGGTGTTAGGAACAGGTGTGCGAGCCGTTGGCTTGACACATACAGGTGTGCGAGAGTCACCCTCCAGCTTATGTAGGTTAAATTAGACCTGAGCGAGAGTGTGTTGCGTAGTGGTTGTTGCCTGAGAATGAGTAAAAGATTCTCCTGTCCGGAACAGAAAGGAAGAACCGACATAGATATCGATCGTCAGGAATGTTTCGTGTGAAGATAAAGAAAATTAAACTTCACGTTTGATTTGTGAGGCGTAGCAGAGTGAGAGGCGAGATGATGGAATTGTTCACGTGGATGGAGGGATTGAATGAAGTAAACATAAAAACACTCCTGAAGGAATTAAGATGGAATTCGTAACACCGGTTTGAAGCTAGATAGATTTAGATTCCATAAAGTAATAGTTATATGATGGTTTGCAAGTAACGTTGGAGGGGGAAAGGGATAACATTCCAGATAATGTCAAACAGGCTGGATATAATGTTAGACACTAATAATACCACCTGGGCGTAGGTGGAAGCTGCAGGTGTCTTGTATTCTCGTGTTCTCTCTTGTGTACATTCCGGGAAAGAGCGTCATTGTATTGAAATGTTTTCATCAGTTTTTATGTGTTGTATGAAGATTCATTGCATCTTGTTCACAACCTGCTTATTTTCTGGCTTGATGATATTGAAGCTTTAGAAAGGTGATGTTTGCACACAGCAGAAGTATTGTGCAAATGTTAGGAAGTGTTTTGTTTTGGGTTTGCCTGACTCGTGTTGAACGGTCTCAACATTCAGCCTATCACCACTTTTTCTTTTTTTATGTTGAAAGCTCCAGTCGTGGACAAAATTCCACATCCAGGCCGGCCCCTAATTGAAATAGAGAGAATTGAGAAAGGGGGAAAACATACAGGGAAAGTATTTACAAATTTTTGAGAAAGTGAAAAACATGTCTCTTGAAATGAGCCAGGTCTTAGTTATTGGGAAAGACATGAGAAGGTAGAG
>JAYMFT010272442.1:0-10607 GCA_038088735.1 Panulirus argus
CCTTAATAAATGTCCTGACACATTTACTGCTATTGTTATTTACATCAGTGCACCTTTAAGAGTACCTTGATTAAATCCTACCTAACTAAATCATATAATGCTCCCAGGGTATCCATGCTATATACCAGATACCATAATCTCCAAATATTCTAGCAGATTCCTACATCACAATATTCTTCTCATACATACTCCCTCAGTCTGTCTTTTCATTTAACCTTAAGTCTGCCTCTGTATCTATTAACATTCAATCCACTCAAATACTATCATTAAATTTCTTTCTCTCCACAAGTTCATGCTTTCTAAGCACCCCAAACTCTTCCTAACTTTTTTCCCACTATTTTATCTCTCTTATCCTCACACCCTGTTAATTTAACTCCACAGCTGAGGACTGTCTTTTATAGTTTCCTCTCATTACTATCACTCTTCTTTTCAAACTTCCACACAGCAACCCCTGTTCTTGCAATGCATTTTCAATTCTAAATCCAAGCAAATACTACCTGTTTTACTTAAATGTAGAGAGATTAACAAATGGAAATGTTCACCACAGCCAGGTGCTACCTGGCTGTGACAGCAGGAAGAGGCGTATAAGATGTAAATTGAGTATCAATTAAATAGAGCCACAGAGCAGTCATTTGTATACAAATCTTCAGCTTCTGTTCCCTATGACAAAGTAAGCAATCATTCAAGCTAACTACAGAGCTTCAAAATTATTCACTGTTTGTACCAAGTTGTGGTGTTCACTTTGACCATGGTGGATGAGAAGAGAATATATCAAAGTTGTTGTATATAAATAGTGTTCCTGTGTTTACTTATTAAGAGTTGAGCTGAATAGTAAGCTGATTGTTTTTGCTGCTCAACTCCTAGACTTTCATCCTCAATATCTAATTTACCTTTATACCCCTTGAACAAATAAATGAGAATGCTAACTCACATATTATGATTAGACTCTGATATTGACCCATCTTATCCGTCATCCATCCTATATGCTACCAACCATAACCTTTAAAAAGACAAAATAAGTCATCCATTCAGGCATATTTTAGTTTAAATAGACAAAATAAGTCATCCATTCAGGCATATCTTAGTTTAAATATCAACTTGGTTTAAATCCCCTGTACCAACATCATTCTCAATTTGATCCACTTGCTCTTTCTCTTTAAAATTCTCTCCACTGTCACTGCATGGTGTATGCATAAATATTGTACTATATCTCAAGCCTGGCAACTTCAATTTTGCAACCAAGAGCATCAATTCACATACTGGCAGTTTCTTAATCATACCACTAAGTTTTCATCAAAATTTCATTATTTTTCCTATATTGCATAACCATCAATACCCTCAAGCCTCCCTTTCCATTCTAAACATATCGCTACTTTTCAGCTTTGAGACGTAGTACCTTATATCTACTCATATTCTCCCCAAAATATACTTTTATTCTCTCACATTTTTCATTTATTCTTCATACAATGCATTCATCCAAACTAAAGCAGATGATTTTTGGTGGACAAGTGATTAGCATATTACACCAAAGGCACTGTCTTCAAAGCCGCCAGCAGATTTTGCAGTAATACAAGTCAGCAATATTCTATCTGACACTGGATTAAACCTTAAGTACACTTGGAACCCTTCACCACTTTAAAGGTGATGATGATTACAGAATTTTCATAAATCCCTAAGAAACATGACAGATTTCTCATGAAAACTCCATTTGTATACTTGCCAACCTTCTAAACATCTTAATCTATAAGGAGGACCAAAATCTACTCCAGAAATCAACAGGATAACTAAAATACCAAGAGGTGAAAAAAATTGTCCAAGAGAACATACATCAGTACTAATAATAAAGGAATTATATCCTTCCCCATATAATGAATTACTTTCCTGAAAAACTGTTGCTTTGTAAAATATTATACAAGCAACTGAAACCCAATACATATGGGGATTACATTCTTGAGCTCTAATTTCTCATACCTAACTCTTAAGTCTGGAATTCACATGCAATCCCTTTGCCTGAGAAACATTACAACAGAATTACGTCCATCAATTCACTTACCAGAAAATGTGGTGACGAGGGCTTGAGGTGATGTTACAGAGAAATGGGATGGAGCATGAGTTATAGGATAGCTAGAGGGGGAGGCACTTGGTTTGTGAAAATGGATATGTTTTCCTTAATAATGATAAATAAAAAAAAATCCAATTTTAGCTGTGGCATGCCTTTTTCTCTTTCTACAATGCTCCCTGTACAAGGGTGCCTAGTGACAGTACTAGGATCCTGATTCCTCTATCAAGGAATAAAGTATTGAAAACAGAAAATAATGCTCCCTGTAGCTACAAGAAGCATCTGAAAGTGGTCAAGAGAAATGTTGTTTGTTAACATATATCAAGTGGTGACCGCAACACACCATGGCAAAATCTTGTCATAAGTATGTCAGCAGGTTCTCAATGACCACCAAATCCTTCCTCACAACCATTATTCTATCCCTCCCTCACTGGCCATTACACCCTCCCACCCAGGTGATCACATCCTACCTCACAACCACCACTCCATTCCACCCTGGCCACTACATCCTAAACAAAGGATGGTATTGTTTAATGTTTCAAACACTTGCCCCACCATTTTCCCTTTCCATATTGCCAGCACACCAACTATGCTTAACAACAGGATATTTTCCCAAAAATATATCACCTCTGCATCCAGAAATTTCTATCCCGTTAAGGAAATGAATGAATCATTGACAACTGTTTTTAGGGATTAGTTGTGCATCTGGCAACTTTATGATGTCTACAACTATGTATTGGTGTTAGTTGTGTGTTTTGCAACTTCCTTGCTAAGTCTGCAGGCTGAAGACAGATAGACACACAAGAACACGTTTTTATTGTATAGATTCAGATAATTTCTGTGGAAAACAAAACTAATTGAGATTTCTAATAATGAAAAGCAGTAGTAAGAATCAGAAGGTAAGAAACTGAGGCAAAACATTAGGATCCTCCTATATTTTTAGACTGGTTGGCAAGTATGTATTTGATCTGCTTGTGCCTCATTAGCCACTCTACTGATGGGCCACTCTTCCAATAACACCTCATATCTCTCCCTGTTTACCAAAGAGGACCACATTCTGGTTGAACCCCCCCAAAAAATGATCTGAATTTCCCACCACATGCTGGATTGAAGAGAAATAATCTAAACATTTAACCTCTCTGTTCCCACACTCAGTTCATTCTTCCATTTCCTGGATGTACACTCATCATTAGCCTTTGCTTCATTTTCTACTTAAAAGAAAACTGCAATGACATCATTGAGCTTGTCATTAATTATTTCTTTGCAAAACAAAGATACATCTTTCTCTTTCAGTTCTATTTTGAATTCTTTTGAATACAAAGCTTTAGAATCTTTCGTGTTATTTTCAGTGAACAGTTTTAAGCTAACTGGCAAAATCTCACACTTCTCATCTGTTCAAAGGGATAAAAAAGGCCAACTTCTATTTTTCATGAACACTCTGGATGTACACTTATCATTACATATATGGAAATTCATTTCTAACACCAGCTCTTAAGGTTATGGAATGATTATGACCCCCACCATTATTCATGCTATTTTCACTTATCTGATACTTCAAGTATGATGAGATTTTATTTGCAGACTTAAGCATCTTCCTCATAGGTAGATATCAATGAAAATTGAGGAAAATTACCATAAATGTAGGAAAGTATATTTTCTCTTGACGTATGGACTATGTCAGAGGTTAAATCCTGAAGCCTACCCCTAAACTTCTAGCTACATTTAAAATTTACAACTAATAATCATGTCTTGGAAGTCCATCCTGTACTCATGAATGTACATCTGACAGCTTCTTCCCATAATTTTTGTGAGAAGACCAACCAAATGAGGCTGCCCACTGTGATACCTCCATTATGATAACTATCTTTGTGCAACAAAGATGCAGAATTCCTTTTCTTCTTTCAGCTTTCCATCTTTTAACAACCTTTCCATCTCCAAGAGTTAGGTCTACAAACGGAGATGCTGATGTATTTTTCTTTCTTAATACTCATCATTTTATCATTACCAACTGATGTGGCCATGACTAGGGGCACATTTTTGCCCTAGCCACATCAGTACAATGAAAGATTAAAAATAATGATAACTAAGCAATACATTTACACAACATATCCTTGAATGAAAAAGAGGCCATTTTATAAAAGACTTATGACCCTGAATGTATGAAAAAATACCCTTAGGCAATCTATCTCTCTACCCTTCATCATTAACTCCATTCCCTTGCCTATAGGATTAACAAAGTATATAAGAAAAGAACAGACTTTGATAAAAGGTATAAAAGAACAAACCAACAGACACAAGGTAAGTGGTCAACTTGCAGAAAGAGAGATGAGATTCAAAACTCAAAACAACACTGTCATTAATTTTCAAGTGTGTTAATGCTCACCAAACAGACAGTCAATAGTATATAGGTAGGGCACATATCTGAGACCAGAGTTCTGAGGGTTGAATTAGCATATTGGATCATTCTTTAATGTATCTATGTGAATGACATCAAAAACATCCTCTAAATATCCTCTGATGACTAATGTCTGCAATTTTAGATGTTGTCCTATACCAAGAAAGAAAAACTTTCTCAGAGGAGAGAGGGGTTTATTTTCCTTGAAAGAGCATTCAACAAAAGATTGTTCCTCCTTTCTATCTCAGTGGTCTTTTACCAGGCAAAAGAGATTGGAAAACCATCATGAGTGGAAGAACAGGAATGGCTGGAAGGGTTTTAAAATTGTTGAAGGAACGGGATGGAAAGGAATGAAGTATGTGCTTTGTTAATCCAGCTCATTTGGTGGTAAATTCAAACCATTCTTTGTGGTTGAGGATAAAATGATCACCCATTGTGTCCCTGAACGGAAGATGCTTGGATGTAGTATAAAAAAAGAGGTGGCTTTCATCACTACTTCTTAAAGCTCTCACAAAATGCCTGCCTCTGCAACTCTACTGTATAACCTTCTAAACCATCATCCTTACTGAATATCCTATATGAAATGGTAACTTCTCAGTCCTTTCTCCATCCAGCCACATATATTTCATACTGCAACTTCCCTTCCTGAAGTATATTCTCTGTGGATGCTTCTACTCTTTCAGTGTTTCAGCTATCTTAATAGTACTCTGGTAATACCAATGTCCTTGACTTTAAATACACTCCAAACTCTCCTCAAATTCTACACCAAAACATTTTCATTTAGAGCATCACAATAAACAGCCTATAAAAAAAAAAATCCATAACAACATAACATACCCTTGACTTACTCCAAATTTAAATTTAAACTGGTCACTCTGTCCACTGATGCTTTAGCTAAGAAATAAAGAGACCAATTAATGAGTTAATTCAAAACTGCCTTACTGAGATCTCATGGGGACTGCTATGCATACATTATTTCTAGCAACTAATCATAAGATCTGAAACTTCTAGCTTGTGCAAAAAGACATTTAGTGGTGCAGTTGCTTAAAAATGTAAAGAATTTACATATCTTAAATAGAATAAAAGTACTATATAAATATCCAAGTATAGGGTCCATGTGACAATCTAAGTATTGGCCAAAATACAAGTACAACTGTCAATCCTCCCTATCCTACTTCTTACTCTTTACTCAGATGCAGTTCTCAGTACTCTAGTAATGTCTCCTCTACATTTCTCTTCCTGATTTTCTTATATGAATGAAATGTCATATTTCACTTTTCATAGGTCCATTCAAATATATAATCACAAATATACAATTACACGAAACTGGGTTATAGAAAAATACAGTAATCCTCAATTTAATGGACTAATGGGGGGAGGGGGTGTCTGTTAATGCCAAAACTTCAGTAAATCGAATGTAACCATTTTTGATACAATATACAGTTCACACACTGGTTTTTTCACTCCTATATCGCTTGATGCCATTTTGAATTGGAAGGATCACAAAATCATTTAATTAATATAGTGAAAAACTTTTGCATACAACCTGACCATGTGATAGCTTGAGACTGACTGAGGCTGAAACAAAGCGAGTATATGAATATTCCATGACAATCTGGTGATGTGGTGAGGTGAGTGAAACACAGACTGGGTGGAAAACACTACACTGATTCTAATGTTTTGACAGAGTCTTGATCACAGAATGAGTACAGAAGGACAGGACTCCAGCATATATACATGCTGTTGTTGGCCTTCACCCCCCTGGGTACCTGGTGAGACCTCCCAAATGGTTGTGCCCAACGTTTGACCTTGCCACCTCTACCACGTTCCCCCTGGCCTCCTCTGCCATGACTGACCTCGTTGTCTCCATCAAGCTTGATCTCGCTGCCTCTGCCGCAGTGATCTATCTCAAGGCCACTATAACAAAGCACACAAAGCCCTCCCAGTGATTCATGTTTTCTTTTGTTGCTATGTAAGCCGCCTCGATCATTTTTCTTACTTTTCTTGAACTGCCCTAGCTTAGTATTTTCATCCCACTCCAGTTTGGCAGGTGCCCATTTCCTCTGCATGCACAACCAGTGAGTTAGAGGGGTGCACAAAACCTCTTAACTCACTGGTGGGGCATGCAGAGGAAAAAGGGCACCTGCCAAACTAGAGTTGGATGAAAATACTGAGCAAGGGCAGTTCAAGAAAAGTAAAAAAATTATTGAGGCAGCTTACATAGTGACAAAAGAAAATATGAATCACCAGGAGGGCTTTGTGTGCTTTGCTAGGGCAGTTGCGAGACAGATCACTGCGGCAGAGACGGCAAGATCAAGCTTGACGGAGATGATGAGATCAGTCACTACAGGGGCAGCCAGGGGGAACATGGCAGAAGCTGCAAGGTCAAAAGCCGGGCGCAACCATTCAGGAGTCACACCAGGTACCCAGGGGGGTGAAGGCCGACGACGACACGTATATAAGCTGGAGTCCTGTTCTGTACTCATTCTGTAATCAAGACTCTGTCTGAACATTAGAATCAGTTCAACGTTTCCCACCCAATCTGTGCTTCTGTCGCCCCACTACATCACCAAAGTGAGTATACCCCACGCTACCAAAAATGTGTGATATGAAATGTGCATGGTGTACTGTTTGAGATTCTTTTGATTTTTTTTCAATTATTATTAATTAATTTGATATTATTTGTCTGGTTCATTAAATCCATTATATTGGAGTCTGTTAAATCAAGGGATTACTATACTTCTATATCTTTTCACTGGTACCTTACAAACATACAACCTTTCTTCCTATAACTGTTATCTTTTAATATAGCAATATTAATTGTTTCTAGCAAGCCACTACCAATTCCAAAGTCATGGCCTCATATCCTGTCTTACAATAGCCAAATTAAGATCTCAGTGTATATTTAGGTCATTGTACTTCTGCTCATCCACACAACTTTAATTTTAACATATTCTTTAGCTGCAGCTTCTCACCACACCTTCAACAGGTCCCTATACCTTTTTGCCACCTATCTCTCACATGTATTTTCATAGTAAACTGCTCCTCACCTGTTTATTCCAAATTCATAAACCACTAAAATGTCTCCTGCAAATCCTCCATCACATCCTCAACAAACTTAACATAGTTTCTACATTCTACACTATTGGTTCTTTTATAACAAAGGCTGGTATAAACATTTATTTTCTTACTTCATCATGACAAAAGGGTTCTAACAAGACAAGTTATGAAATATGAAACATAAGCTGTTATGCATCCCAATGCTAATACTTTAGTCTTTGATTTATATGAACATGACATTAGTAATCAAAATTAAATATATAATTTAAGAATGTATCTGATTCCTCCAACTTAAAATGACTGAACTTGCTGTAGCAATAAAGCTTCCAAGAAAAAAGCATGAAGTATAACTTGTCTTTATGAATAATCTAAGTCTTTAGGAATCATGACTCAAACATCAGAACACCTAGCAAACAAGCAAAAACAAGCAAACTACTTGACTATATATATATATTTAGGCAGACTAAGTCCCATAAACTTATCAAGCATCCTGTACCTTAGATAGAAGAGTAGGAAATGCGCAAACCTTTTTCTGCAGAGGCTGTACAAGCACTCATCAGAAGAGGTTATGAAGAGTGCAGCACAGTGATGAAGAAGCATTAAAGGAAAAGCACAAGAAAGGATGCTGTGGTTAGTATGGAAAGTTGGGTGTACATAGCTTGTTTAGATCTAACATGTTAATTTGCACTTTGTTCCTGTTTTAATATGTTTTTCTGCCGTTTCCCATTTTAGGTAAACCATGCTAAGACGTCAATTTTTGTCCATGTAAGGATAAAAAGTGTAGTTCTAAATGTGTTCCAAATAATAATACCATGTGTCTCTATATTGCCGATATTAAACTTTCACATGAATATATACCCTTAAAGTCCTAACTCCTAAATTTGTTTTATAGGCTAGATTTATCCAATTACCCTGAGCAAAATAATGCCTAAGTGCCTAAGTGCTATACAGTGGGTGTAAGTCTAGAACTGGTAGCACAGATAAACATACTGCATGGTATCTGCAATAAAGCATAAAACTTAAGACATGAATAGCAGTCTTGATAATTCATGGATAATAAAGGTTAAGTAGAGAACTGAATTAAAATTTTTAAACTTTACAACAATCTGCATCATCATCATGATTAAATGTAAACTTTAAGCAAAGCTATCACAAAAGCATACACTCCTTTATAAGACATCAATTATACTTCCTTTACCATTTATGATATATATATATATATATATATATATATATATATATATATATGAATTCTTAAAAAAGTTACCTGAACCACATACACACTTTAAGACTGCAATCTGGAAAGCAAGACACTTCAGGTGGGTATGAACTGGTATAAGTCAAATCTGGTATAAGTCAAATCTGTTTGCAAGTTTTGAAAAACAAATACTGCACTGAATTCGTCACACAAATTTCATGATACAATCAATAATACTAACCACTAAACACACATACTAAATTCATAAGATTCAGTGGTGTTAAGCTGCTAGAATGGTATGGATGCAGTTTCTCTGCAACACAAACCTTAACCATAATTGTATTATCATATGCAGACAAAATATGTAACCAAAGTGTGTGCTCTGTGCAACAAAAGAGAGTAATGCTCTAAACCTCTATAGATTAGGTTTATGTGCAGTGCAAAAGCTAGTTTAGGTTTAAGGACAGAGTTTTCCTTACATGTTACTTGGTATGTGACATTATCCTTTGTTATCCTACAAGACTAGGGTTCGGGACCCTGGTCTGGCAAAACTAATTCCCAAAAAAGGTGCAAGTTTATATGCAAATGATCCATCCCATGTGCTTTGGAACAGAGAAATGATAATAAACAGACAGGCAGGGAATTATGAAAATGTATTATGGAAGACTGCACCAATACTTTGAATATTTCTGGGGTTAATTATCTACTCTTGATCATCCAGGATATGATTTCTTTTTCATTTTCTATTACCAGTACATATGTGAGACTTGAATAAACTTAAGAAAAGAATGATAAAATATGTCTCAAAAGCATTCTTGCCTCTGGCCGCTTGGTTCCAAAAAGGATATGCATTTCATGGGTCCCATAATCCTAATAATATGACAAATAAAAAATGCACTGATCAGATGTACAGACATCTATTTCATAAATACTGATGCCATATCAATATGTCTATAATATTTGCTGCAGTGATACAATAAAAATAACTTGATATCATTATAAAGATAAAACCATATTTCTTGGGGACTTTAATTTTATTGTCCCATCAGAGTTTTGGCCTATCATGCTCTTAATGATTAGTGCTGCATTAACAATGGCAGGGATGGCAAGAAACATATGAATCCCCAGCTCTGACAGCCTTTGTGTTTTACTACCACATGGCCTAGGAAAAAGGCAGAAGAAAACACAAAGCTCTTCCATAAGTTCATTGGATGCAAACTAATAGTTAAAGAAAAAGTAATCAAAAGAAGACAAGGAAATGTGTGAGGAGCTACATGATAAATTCAGAAACAGTTCCACAGAGGAGGGTAACACTACACCAAAGTTAGAAAGGTGAGATGGAGAAGTTTTGGAAAGTATAAGGATTCAGTGAAATGATAAAATCAGGCAATTAAAACAACTTAACCCATTTAAGACCCATCAACCTGACGAAGCCTTCCCATATGTGCTGAAGGAATACACAAAAGAACTTGCTAAGCTTATCAAAATACAGTTCATTTGGACATTACAGAAAAGGGTAATTCCACTTGTTCTTGAAATACAGTTCATTAAGATACCAGAGGAAAGGGTAATTTCAAAAAAGTGGAAGAAGGCAAATGTTGTGCTGAACTACATGACTGTCTCAATGACAAATGTGGTTTGCAAAATGCAGGAAATGATAATCAGAAATAAATGAATGACTACCTACAAAGGAGAAATTACTTAGCTTTTTTTTTTATGTTGAAGGCTCCAGTCACGGACAAAAGTCCACATCAAGGCCGGACCCTAATTGAAACATAGAGATGAGAAAGGGGGAAAAACAGATAGGGAAAGTATTTCCAAATTTTTGAGAAAGTGAAAAACATTTCTCTTGAAATGAGCCAGGTCATAGTTATTGGGAAAGACATGAGAAGGTA
>JAYMFT010272453.1:0-10607 GCA_038088735.1 Panulirus argus
CACGTATTCCCTGCGTGTCGTAAGAGGCGACTAAAAGGGGAGGGAGCGGGGGGCTGGAAATCCTTCCCTCCTGTTTTAACTTTTCCAAAAGAAAGGACAGAGAAGGGGGACAAGTGAGGATTTTCCCTCTAAGGCTCAGTACTCTGTCCTTAACGCTACCTCGCTAAGGTGGGAAATGGCAAATATGTATGAAAAAATAATATATGTATATATTTTTTTCATACATATTCGCCTTTTCCCGCATTTGCAAGGTAGTGTTAAGAACAGAGGACTGAGCCTTAGAGGGAAAATCCTCACTTGGCCCCTTCTCTGTTCCTGGGGATAGGGGAGAAAGAATATTTCCCACATATTCCCTGCGTGTCGTAAAAGGCAACTGAAAGGGGATGGAGCAGGGGGCTGGAAATCCTCCCCTCCAGTTTCTGCTTTTCCAAAATAGGAACAGAGAAGGGGCAAAGTGAGGATTTTCCCTCTAAGGTTCAATCCTCCATTCTTAATGCTACCTCGCTAATGCGGGAAAAGGCAAATATGTATAAAAAAAAAAATATATATATATATATATATATATATATATATATATATATATATATATATACCCCTCTATTAAAACACAACTCCGTAAGCTATACAGCATTCTTATTTGCAATATCAGGCACCCCATGCCCCCAGTTATACCCTGAATTGTCACATTGCTCCTTTTGACATTCAAATCACCAGTCATGACCAATCTCATGCATCAAAATTGCTGACACACTTACTTAACTGCTCCTTAAACACTCACTTCTCTTCATCGTCCTTCATGAGACCAGATGCATAAACACAAATAATCATTCACCTCTTGTAATCCACTTTCATTTTACCCATTCAATTCTGGAGCTCACTTCCTTACACTCAAAGATTCCCACAACTGCTTCAGCAGTAGTGCTAGACCTTCCCTTGCTCTCACCATCACACCAATCCCTGATGCTACCCTTACCCCTAAGACATTCCCAAATCATTATTCCCCTTACTCTTGAGTTTTGTTTCACTCAGAGTCAAAACATCAAGGTTCATTTCCTCAACTATACTACCTAACTCTCCTTACTTCTCATCCTGGTTACATCCACAAACATTTAGACATCCTAGTCTGAGCCTTTAAGGAGCATAAGCACTCCTCGGCTGGCTGCTCCTGTTCTGTCTTTTAGAAATTGAAATATAAGAAGGGGAAGGTTTCTATCCCCTGCTCCCTGCTCTTGGTCACCTTCTATGACATGGGAAATATGTGGGAAGAATTCTTTCTTCCTCATCTCCAGGAATAATGAAGATATTAATTTATACCTAGAAAATCAAGTTTTATATAATACAACCTCTGATAAAAGAAAATCTCACCTTGATATCCTCCTTTTCAAAATAGTGAAGTGACACAGTTCGTAAATTGTGGTTATACGGATCATACTCCACCAGGGAAAGCTTAGCATCCCTGAAGCCCAGAAGCAGAGAGTCTCGTAGAGGAGAGAGTGATACCGATGCCATAGTAGCCACATTGTCATGTAATTTATACGTTGCCATACATTCCAGCTTCACCTTTGGAGGACTATTATCTGCAAGGATTTCATGTAATCAATATCTAACACTCCTGTAGAAGCAAATCAAAACTAATCTTATTCAAAAATAATTTACAATGGATGATTTCAAGCAACATTTTGGCCAAGACTTATCTCATGTGGGCTCCAAAGACCAATTTTAAAGCCATCCTCAGGATGCTGGCAAACACAGGTAACTTTCATTCAGTACTACTTTCCTTTTATAAGCAGAGAGAAATCCTTCACAAGAATTAAACCTTTCTGTCAGGGAGATTCACTGCAGTTTCCAAGTTGCAAAAGATCCACAATCACACACCAGCTCATCATTGGCTCTTTTATGTTTTGAATGAGCAAACCCCCTCCCCCCAAGGCTTTCCTCCGATTTCAGGTTTCTTATACAACTTCACAATTCAAGCTAAATCCACAGCTTTCCTTTTGGGCTTATTCACAATGCTATAAGTGCTTGCACAAGCTTTAGGGTGTGGCATCTTTTGCCCTTTTTTGACACTCATCTGACACTACTGAATACTTATTACTGTGATCAAGTATAGCACATTTGTCAAATGACTGGGCAAATGAAACAATAATCCCCTGAGCAAAGCTTAGCAGCAGTGTGTTCTTTGGTTAAAAATAATAAAACCCTGCTTTATATTCATCCACCAACTGTACATTAAATGGAAACAACATATACTCTGAACATAACCAGCTGGTTCAGCAAATCTGCTCTGCAATCCTCACACTGGTCTCAATATTCATTAAAGAGTAATGAAGGGATTAGAAATGTAAATCTGATAAAAAGTTCTGGAGAGAATACATTGAGGAGAAAGCATATGATAAAATGCACACAAGCATTATAAACACATTAATGTGATTTTGAAAAATGCACATTGGTCATGGTCTAAAAAAAAAAAAAAAGGCACAGAATAAATCTATGAAACATAAGTCTGTCTCTAAGTGAAGATAAGAGAATCATGGTTATACTCACGTTCTAAGCAAGGGGGTATCTTTTTAAATGTTCATTCATGGTTTCCTGCAACAGTGAGTCAGTATCAAGAACAAATGAAGAATTACCTCATTTCTTCACATCCGCTCTCAAGCTGTTGTGTGTAATTCGGATGGCTAAGCAGACAAAAGATCCTCAATTTCAGCTATTTGCATTAAAAGACCATTACGAAAGTGGCATAAACGAAATGCTTAATCCTTTTGTTTCAAAACTCACATATTTACAAAAAAATGTCTTTACTATTAACCATTAAAATAACATGACAGCAAGAGAATAGATGTGACTAAATGAGGCCATTTCTTCATTTGTTCCAGACACTACCTTGCTGGTGCAGCAAATGGAGAATATGTATGAAAAAAATCTGTATTTTCACCATAACTGAGGTATGTTGTGTGCACAATAGCTTCATGATGCATGTTGTGTGCACAACAGCTTCCAGATGCATAATGTAAGAATCTATAATATTTTTCAATATTTGATCATCACTTCCCATGTAGCACAACGAACTGACAAAGAATGGCCTCATTTGCTCATATCCACTCTCTGGCTGTTGTGCATAATGCATCAAAACCAAATCCTCCAATCCACACCAAGCACACAGACCTTTCTGTATTTTCCCAGACTGCTTCATATGACATACTTCAGCTCACTTACAGCATGTTGTCTCCTGTAAACCACACTGCTCTAATTTGCTCTAACTTCTACAAGCCTCACACCCTAGTGCCTCTTCAGGTCCCAATCACTTAAAACATCTTTCACTTCATCATTCCTTTATCAATTTAGTCTCCCCCTTTTCCTTGTCATCTCCCCTTTCATATAATACATCCTCTTAGTAAGCCGCTCATCACACATCCTCTCCATGTATCTAAATCATTTTAGCACAACCTCCTCAGATCTCTCAACCATACTCTTCGTATTATCACACCTATATCTTACCCTATCATGTTTTACTCGAAAAACATTCCTCATCCATTTGTTGTCCCCAGGCACTTCATTTCCTACTCATCCCCCAACTTCTGTACTTTATTATGTATAGCCCAAACCTTACATCCATAAAACACCAGGAGGACTACTTTACCATAAAAAATACCCATCTTTGCCCTCACACACTCCACAATACACCAAGGATCTTAACCCCATCACTCAGCCCTATGGCTGACTTCAGCTTTCATGATCCCTTTTACTACCAAGGTATCAAAAACACTTCCCTCCCTCTAACTTATCTCCACTAAAACTCACACTCCAACTTCCCTCTCTCCCCTTCTAAATTTTAAATGTACATTTTCATTCAAATTAACTCTCGACTCTCTCCTTTCAAACATTTTCCCAAACTCAGACACCAGCTTCTGCAGTTTCTCACTCAAATATGCCTCCGCAGCCATGTCAATAGCAAGAAACATCTGACTTACCTCACTATCGATAATGGTCTATGCTGAAAGATACCAAAATTTGTTGGTGATAACAAGCCAACTTAAACATTTGCATACAAAAGGATTTTCACATCACGGTCTACAGGAAGTGTTGCAAGTCATGTGGGAAGTGATTTAAGGGGGTTGAAGAAGGATCTGCCACTTTGAGAACTCCATTGTAGAGTTTTAAGGGTTTTGGAGTAAAGCCCCTGGGTATAACTCTAGCTTGTCAGCTAGGAAAGAAATTGGTTAACCACTTTTTGTTGTTTTCATAGACTCAACAATAACAAGCGAATGATGGTAAAGACCACTGAGGTTGGGAAATGTAATGGCATGACATTATGGATACAGCATGGGGATACAGCCTTTGCAGGTGATTAGTGTTTCTGAGTAGTTCTGTTACATCACCCTTCAAAACACATTACAACTACATTTTTGTGTATATGAAGCATGACTGCGACATCTTTAGTCATGCATTTGCCCACCTCATTGATTCAACAATGTTCTTTCAACAGCTTTATACGAGAACTACACGAATGAAGATCAAGTGAGAGATTTAGCTAAAAATATATGATAAATAAAAGATAGTCACTGGTAATTGGGTTAAGAGTACAAGATATCTTCAGGTGGTCAGTCTTCCAAACCATTTTTCAATCCTTCAACCCATCTACTTATCTTATAACTTTTCGTATCTTAATGTCTTCATAACAATTCTGCCCTCCTGTTGACCCATGCTTGATTTCAACAGCAATATCATCTTTGTACACAACATACATCCTTGGCAGTTACATGAAATGGTGTTCAGTGTATGTGAGGGAGGCATGTAAGTACAGGGATAAGAGGAGATTCATTTGCCGTGGCCACCCCCATGATGGGAGTTCTGAAAGGGAACGGGCATCATTGATACAGATATATAAATTCACATGAAATTTTATTGTATTATATGCCACTAAAACTAGCAAATGATACAATATACATTACAGCACCTGATACCCCAGTCCTGTCATCTTTCTTATTCGACCTTGGAGGTACTTCAGCCACCAGCCGGAACACTCTTATGACATTTGCCCCAGCAACAACTAAAGACTTGTCTCGATGACTGAAGAAGTTGCAGTACAAGGACAACTCCACACCCAAAGCCTGGTGGGTGATCTTGCATAAATTGTACATTGCTGGCTACACACTCCAAAACCTGGAATATAGCACATCAGTATCTAAAATGTTCAAAACAGAATATCATTGAAATGTCAACATTCACTGCTTAAACATTAACCATCTTTCTTCTAAGCTTCCCTTATGAAATACACAGAATAATGAGCTGC
This sequence comes from Panulirus argus, assembly GCA_038088735.1. Lineage (NCBI taxonomy): Eukaryota > Metazoa > Arthropoda > Malacostraca > Decapoda > Palinuridae > Panulirus > Panulirus argus. The sequence goes on from JAYMFT010272453.1 coordinate 5,294, forward strand.
AAGACTCATCATTCAAAAAAGTCATAATTAGCAGACATAGTCACCCTCCAAATCTTACCCTTTAAACATAAAACATTATCAGTCAATCAATCAACACCAGGCTGATTATCATCAGACCATAAAACCCTGGAACTGGATGAAATACATCTCTAGAAACAAATGAGCTGTCTGTCAATAAAGACTGCACACAGTTAAAGAAAGTTTCATTAAATGTTATGTACATTTTCTCAAGACTCTAGCAGATTCAAGCCCTCCAGGCCCTCTTCTTCCTGTTCCTGCAGAGGGTTGGAGGGCCAGTGACCCACTAGCCATTGATCTTTTGACAAAGACTTAAACTGAGCAAATGATCTGACAACAGCAAACCCTAGGTGAGTTGCATCACACAACAGCAGATTAGCATTGTTCAGTGTGGTACTCCATCTCTGCCATTTCTGCTCTTCATACCTCCCTTATTGCTGGGATAACCTTCCCACTGAAGTTACATTTTTTCCAAAAATTCATCATCCTCATAGCCAGCAATTTCTATCCTATCAGGGATATGGATTACCTGCTGGCAACTGTGTATGAGTGTTAGTCATCTTTCGTCTAGAAACTTGCTTCACATGGCTAAAGATAGAAGACAGAAAGGACAGCCATTCTCTAGCATAATTTTATTCCACAAGAAAATGCATACTGTAACATTGATTGCAATTCTTCAAATACTTGCATAACTTTGCTTTAATCAATCAAGAAAAAACTACCATGAGAAGAAACACTTCCCCTAGAGGGTATTTTAGGCCAAAATCATAGTGCAAGCCAACTGAAAGAGTGGCACATATTCTAAAATGCCCAAGACATTTTAAAATCATCTATCTTTATTTATCTATTTTCTTTTGTTTACTTTATTCTTTCATGTATATTTTCCTAATTTTGCCTTCACTTCAAGTGCATATTGCTAACTCTTTATACAGTGTCATTTCATCCATGAATCCTAAATGGCAGGTGCCTTATCTGCTTCATAATCAAAATGAAGAGATAAATTTTTCTGCAATTGTTCTGAGTACAGCATTTTCAGTCTTGAAACTCAAATATGCAAAGACAGCCAACAACTCTGAGTGTGAGAAAACTTGTAATACTATTGCCCCAAGAAAGTAGACATCATTTTTTTTTTTTAATGCATTACCAACCACTACAAATCTAATAAGAACTTGAGCTGATGGTTCCTCCTCACTGATATTACAAAAACTTATAAAACTGGTAATAATTAAGAATAATTATTCACATATAATTAATAAGAAACTGTAGGGTAGTGAAAGAACTGAATCTATATACAATAGGAAAACCGTACTCTTCCTTATCTACCATGCATAGTAATTTTGCATTATTCATACCTTACTACTGTATGAAACAATATTACACAGTCCTGATGCCCATCATTAACCCACTAGTGTACCGATGAATGATTATGACTTCCCTTCCAAATTTCTATTGTGGAACAAAATCACAAAAACTAACACAAAAATATAAAACTTGGAAAAATACAAAACAAATATATTTTTGCCAAATTAATACAAATACTGGTTGGAGCTCTCTTATATGGCTCTCCAAATTAAAAAACCTCCCATAAACTTTTTTCATATCTACAATGGAGGCTCCAGTCACAGACAAAAGTCCACATCAACTGAAAAATACGGAGGTTAGTGAATGGGAAAAAGATCAGACAAGGAAAAGTATTTATGAATTTTGGTGAAAGCAAATAACCTGCCTTTTAAAAAAAGCCAGGTCATAGTTAATGGGAAAAACGTGAAAGGGTAAAGAGTCCTAAAGCCTTGAGGTGTAGCGAAAGAAACAGTTATTAAAACGGCCCACTCTGAGTGGCCACACAGCAATCATGTGAAGCTTCAGCTTGCTGAGTATTGTGTGGCGCAGCTAGAAGTGTGGCACGGAATAGGGAAAGTGAACCAACATTGCGATGTATGGCAAGCGGGTCAAATTTTGAAGTTAGCTTGGGATATTTGATAAGTCAAACTGCTTTCAACTTAACTCCATCAAGTAAGGATGCAGAGACAGAAACATTTCATATGTGAGAGCAGTACTACATACAAGGAAGGCTCAATCCTTTACATAAATGGAGCAATTGTTTGAAAGAAAACAAATTTCAACAATCTAAACAGGACTCCCAGTTTCTTAGAGGCATCCTAAGCTATTTCCACAATATGGGGTTTCCAAGATAATGTAGATTTTACAGTAATACTTAAGTATATTCAATGAGCCAAGAAGTGGAATTATAAATCTGTCAAAGGAGAAATGAAAGCTGAGAAAATTTTGAATGAGAGATGGGTCTTGGAGGCGCTAAACTTAACTAGATTGTGTTTAACCCACTGAGATAACCTGTCCAAGACTGAGTCTATTGAAGTTGTCTTGATACCAGATGTAGGTCAAAAGAGAGAAGCAGATTGTCTGTTTCAGTCGCAGAAAATCCTAACAGCTTCTCATGATGACCCTTGATATATATTACTGTGTCTCCAACACCATGCTGTTCAGTGAGTCTGTGTGCTGAAAAACTCTCCTCTAACTTTTGTCCTATTTCTGCTTTTTAGATGATAAAGTAACATGCTATATGACATTTTACAGATTTTTGAGTTGTAGAGACCTTAAAAAATTTGGATTTTTGAGTTTTAGCAGTATTTTGTAATGACAGTTTACTGTGTTGATAACAGAATATGACCTGCAGGTGGTTATATTTCATCTTTTTTTCTCATAATTTTTCTTCTTTTTTTCATACGTTTTTGCAATTACCTGTTCTCACATGAATGTAAATACCTAAAAGAAGGGAGAAGTTATGGAATTCAGAGAAATTGTGCAGTTGATTAATGTAAAACTTGGTGAAGCACTTCTAGGAATCAAAAAAAAAACTATGAAAACTTCACCTAACTGTCTGTTGCAGCTGACACATACCTTATTTTTCCAAGTATTTTGGATATATTGCCAGTCTACCCATGCAACAAAACTAGCTTTGGATACTACATGATACTGTTCTGCAATGAAAGTGCTGTGTTTAGAAAATGCACCTAGAACTGCAGAGCAAGAAATGCATTACATTCAGTTCTATTAAATTAATAAGGTACCATTAGTGAAGGTTACATATATCAAGGAAAATGCGGATTTAATCAATGTAAAAGTAAATAGGAAACTCCTAAAAAATAAACAGAACCTAAGAAAACCTCATCTAAATTCCCCTATTATCCAAGATGACTTTGCTTGGGAGATTGGCATCCCTACCTCCCCCAAGCAACGCGCTTGTCCATCATGCAAAAGACCCAACAGCCGCACCCTTGTCAACAGCCTTCTAATATGTCCCCACACATAATACTTCCGAGACGCCTGCTGAACCACCACTCCATGACCCTCTGACAGAAACACGATGACCATCCTCATACTGGCCAGACATTATGTAAATAATATTGATGTGTTGAAGGAATATCCTAACTTCCTTAGGCTTTAGTAAACCCCTTCATTATATTCATATGTACTCATGACACTTGCCAGATGCTTCTGGTATTATTTTGCAGGGGCACCTAGTGACAACACTAGGATCCCGATTCCTATATCAAGGAATAAAGTATTGAAACTGAACTAAACTAATGTATAGCACTGGGTAGATTAAATGGAGACAACTGGTCTATTACAGTAGAAACATTTTTTTTTTAACATGTTTACCATTTCCCACATTAGTAAGGTAGCAAAATAAGACAAAAAGAAATGGCATCATTCATGTACACTGCACTGACAGCAGAGCCCTCCATCCTTAAACATGCCCCACAGACTTTTCCATGGTTTCCCCAGACCATTTCATAAGCCACAGTTCAGCCCACTAGCATTATGCATTCCTGTACACCACATCACTCCAATTCTCTCTATCCCTTGCATGACAAACACACTCCTACAAATTCAGGCCCCAAGCTTTCAAATCACCTTTCACTTCATCCTTCCTCTGACTATTTTCTATTCATTGTTCCCTTCACTTTTGACTAAACCCCTAAATCATCCTCTCCTCACTCATCCTCTCCATTAGTGCAAACCATTTCAGCACACCCTCTTCAGTTTTTCATACATACTTCTCTCTCTTTCCCTATCATTTCTCAATCAATCAACCCTATTTACACCACAAATTGACCTCAAAAATTTCATTCCAATATATTCACACTATCCTTTCCGTTTTTGTCAATGGCCAACTGCTCACATCCATAAAGCACTGACATGATTACTACTACACCATCACACATACCCATCTTTTCCTTTAAAGACAGTAACCTTTCTTTCCATACATTCTGCAATACGCCCAACACTTTTGCCCCATAATCCACCATATGACTCATTTCAGTTCTCATGGTTCCATTTGCTGACAATCACTTCCAAGGATTCTAAACACTCCACTTCCTCCAAGTTCTCTCCATTCAAAATGACACTCCAAATAACCTATCATTCTACACTACTAAACTAATATCTCTGCTATTATTCACATTTACTCTCAACTTTCTCCTCTCACATACTCTCTCAAATGCAGACACCACTTTCTGCAGTTTCTCACTAGAGTCTGCTATTAGCACCATATCATCTGCACACAATAAATCATTCACTTTCCAGAACTCCTACCTCCAGCATATGGCACAACTGCTCCTCTCTCCAAGACCCTTGCATACACTTTTACCACCCATTCTATAAACAAATTAAACAATTAAATTGACATAACACCCCTGCCACAGACCCACCTTCATCATGAACCATTCATCTTTCACTTACTACTTGCACACATGCCTTACTCTGTTGTAAAAAAATTCATCGCTACTTCAAATACCTTTCCTCCCGCAACATAAATTTGCAGCACCTTCCACAGAGCATCTATATTAATTTTATCATGTGCTTTCTCCAAATCCACAAATACCACATATAAATCCTCGCTTCTTTAACAATTACACCAACATTAAATTGGTCTCCTGCTAGGATCACATGGAATGGCTGATATTTGCATTGTGACTATGCTCAATTATGGGTGTGAACGGTATATTTCCACCAGAATATCAAATTTTAAGGTAAATCTTGACTGTGAGGGAGATTAGATGAAGCTGACTGGAATAACTTATGTAATTTCTTTTCTGACTTTCCCTGGGTATATTACTGTCTCTTATGTGGTGATGCTTCTGTCTCTGCCAAACGCATTATAGAGGTTATTCTTGTGGGAATGGATGCATTTATCATTTTTTCCTCCAAGACTACTTCTTCATCCAATCCATGGTTCAACCGTTCCTGTTCTGAGGCCATTCAGGCAAGAGAT
>JAYMFT010272464.1:0-10607 GCA_038088735.1 Panulirus argus
ATATATATATTAAGGAGAGCATAAAGGAAATACGGCAGGGTTACTTTGAGCTCCTCAGCGGCTTGTAAACCCGACTCTTAAAGGTGTAAAGGTTAGTAAGAGGGGAAAGGCAGAATAAAGATTGTTTCTGAATACTATACTTCTAAAATTATCCGTTTTTATTGATATTATTTCTATGTTATTGCTATCATTATTTTCATAATTGCTATCATTACTATTATTGTTATAATCACTAGATGGTAGCAATTATCATCATTAGTATCATCATTATCATCATGATTCTTTTGTTATAACCATTTCTTGAATCAAGAAATTGTGGAAATTACTATTGTTCTGGTAATTGTTCTCATCACTGTTATTGCCATTCTCAGTACAACCATTACAGAACGACTGTAATAACTGAAATTATCCTTACTGTAATTCTTTGTGTGAATTATTTAATCTTAGTTGGTTTTTCTCCTTTTTTTCGAAAAATAACTAATGTAATAAATATCTTTTCTGTTGGACGATCGCACACGTATCAAAACAAACGAAGAAGTAGCATCAGGTCCCTCCTCAGTACTCGTGGTTTGAGGAAGCAGAGTAACCAGATGAGATTGAGCGTAAGAGTAAGCAACAGGAAGAAGGAAAAGTTTGATATTTAGGTGAAATTAAAGTTTAAACAGTGGCGGCGAGAGTGATCAGCGGTGGCGGCATCGGCGGCGAGGGTCGGCGGCCGCGGGTGTTGTTGTGGTGGTGGTGGTGATCCGGAGCCTCTGTCACTCGACTTTCTCGCCTGCATGACTTCCCTGCCCTTGGTTAGTCCATTTCGACACTTGTATAGGTACCTTCTTAGCTGCTGGGTGACTGGGCTTTCTAACTGGTTAGGGCAAATGGACGGAAGGATGATAGAATGGCAGAAGAGCTCGATTGTGTATAGCGAAGAGCCGGGCGGGCGGCAGGGACGTGACAGCAACCTTGCAATGTTGGGGGGGAAGTTACTATTGTGTGGTGTCCCGCCCACGACCCCACTCCACGGGAGACTGTTAGGTTGTATTATTTCCCAGAGTCAGTTGATAGTTCCCGTAGGCAAAGATTTTTCGTATGCATTCAGAGTCACTTATGACATTTGAGTAAAAAGTAAGTCGATTACTATGGGTACTTGACATTGTTGCTGTACCAGGATGGGTTAACAAGGTTTGTGTTAAGTCTGGAAGGAAGTTGGTAAAGGTCAGTTACGGCATTTGGCTATCATTGAGTTAATGGGTTTGGCAAAATGAGCTGTGGAATGTTATTTATGATATTTTTCAGTGTTGGTTTGTTTGTCATGGACTAAGACCTGTGTGATTTAATTTTTACTCTCCCCTTACTATATGATAACCACTAATAGTGGTAATAGTGGGTAGGGTTACAGAGATCAGGCATTAAAGTTTCAATCTATGTGCACTACAGAAATATCTGATGAATATGGATGAAATGCATATTAATGGACTCCTTATAGTCAGTATGTTAAAAGTTTATTTTAGCTTTGCATTGACACTTGGTTTGGGAAATGATTATATGTATTAAAGGTGTGTTATGTAGTATATTGTTATCACAGAGATACCTGCAGAGCATGATTTGGATTTTATTGAATGATAATGAATAAGGAAACAGTTGTACATTAGGGAAAATATGGGGTTGAGTAAAGTAGAAGCAATACACTTCCAAAAAGTCAACAGAACCTATGAAAACATGGTAATATTTATGAAGGTGGACATGCTTTTTTAAGTCTTTATTCTCTGTTGTAATGTAATGGAATCGCTCATACCTCTATGCAGTTATTTATGAGATTGGGATTATCAGTTCTCACTTGTATAACTTACGATATTGAATGATTTGTAAATGGTAGGGTTACAATAGAGGGTTGTTTGGTTCGAGAGGTAAACATTGTTTTGATGTTTAAAAAGATAATATAATCTGATCCTGTGAAGAAGAGATCTCCTTGTGCTGTTATGTGATACCCTTATCTTAACAGACATATGAACTTGCCCATCAGTCAACAGATCCTGCAAAAATCACACAAAATCTTTATACATATGACATTAGTCATAAATGTCACCATCAAATAGAAGAACATGCATTTCAAGTGAAGCATTGATAATGACAGTGAAACACTGGAATATTGGAAACATACTGAAATGTACTATTGTTTTAATTGCCATTTAATGAAGTTGTGTTTGTTTTGATACTGAATATACTGTGTTGACATCCACATAGTGACATAAATGGGCATGTTGTAAAGGAAATGTAATTTATGTTTTCATTAATTATGATGTACGAAACTGGTAATTTTTGTTTGGTTATATGCATTCCTGGACTCTTAAGGAGCTCTTTATTTAACACTATATTTTCCCCCTAAACTCATATCCCTATCATCTGTTTCATATATAGAATTAAGGTATAAAGAATATTTATGCAGATCAGGCTCCCCTACTCAAAATATAAAATATCAGATTTAAAAAGTCTATTGCTCCTCATTTGATTTAGATCTGTAAGTTATTTCTGTGGTGCCTTTAAACTAGAACTTCCTCAATCAGGGAAAGTTTGTGATTAATTCAAGTAGCACAAGGTAAAACGCTTGTAGAGATCAGCAGATCCAATGACGATATCAACAGACTCCCTTATCCCTGACTATTTGCTTTAATTTTGATGTTATATGACAATAACTGTCATGGTTTCCTATTTACGTTTAGCTGCTGGGAGATTTGTCAGTTCGAGTGTGTTTTAAAGTTGACAAATAGAGTTCCAGTGCACAGTCTTCACATGTGGCAGGGAGGAGCAGGTGAAGGTATTCTTGTTGTATTCTGACCAGCATTATAAACTAAGGGAAATGTCAACTGCTAAGGGAAGGCAGGTTTAAGTTACCATAGATTCTGCTGATTTTTACTTTTTCATTTAGTTTTGTGCTAATTAATCCCAAATTTTCTTTATATGCTTGGCTTTACCCTATGTCAACTTTTTTATTATAGCATAAGAAAAAGTATAAACTGCAGTTTTTTTATTTTTCAGTCCAGTAAACTAGCATCGTAAAACATTACGAATATCATTCCAATGTCAGAGTCTCTGTATATCAAATATTCAGTAGTTATCCAAAATTTTTGGTTCTTTTTTTTCTGCCAAGTGGTTTATTTAATATCTTTCATATGTATACCAGAAAGTAACTTGGCAAGGTAGGGATGGACTTTAAAAAATATGGGTAAGATACTCTGCTGATGTATAGATATCTGTGATTACCTCAGGTCCTCTTTCTTTGAAAGTCCTGGGGTTATCCAAGACACCACTAAAACATGGAAAGATTTATGCTAACAATAGTTTTCACTTACTGATGGATGATACTGTTACAGACGGGAGTCCTGAAAATGACTGTTTCATCTAGTACATGTATATGGTTTTTAGTTTTCTGGTTTAGGGCACTATAGAAATAATTTACAGAAGTGGAAGAAAAGCATATCAGTGGACTCTCAGTGTTTGGTAGGTGATTTAGAAGGGAGTTCCTAATCCGATGATGGTAAATTATTGATAATAGGGAGGGCTATGAGGATTATATAAAGTAAAAAAAAAAAACAGTTGTATTGATTAACAGAACCTGTCAAAACCTCACAACATTCGTAGCACTCCTCTGACCCAGGTAGCTGTCTTTTCTTTCTGCCTCACTAACATGTGGACTATGGGCATTCTGTCTACAACATGAAATCTCTCCTTTTCATTTGTAACACTTGAGAACACTTAACTCATGCAGCTCATTTTTCACTCTGGTTTTTTCTGTGGTGAGCACTATGTGCTAACCCTGCCTTTTGGCAAAATGGTAGGAGCAGTAGATAGAAGTAGTAGGTAGGATTTTATAGGTAGAAACATGAGGTAGAAGTAGTAGGTAGGAGCATTAGATTGAAGTACTCATCAGGAACATTAAGTAGGAGCCTTTGCAAACACTGCACTAGACTTGCCCCTTGCCAGTGGCCTGTTAAGGGTGAGGCACTAAAGGTTAAGAAGTGGCACTGGAGTTATTTAGTTGTGAAGAGTCTGTCGCCGTGGTCACCCCTTTGAGGGAGTTCCAGTTGGAACAGGCATCAGAAAATAGAGAGATAGATGGGTAGATATCATTGAAAATTGAATTAATCTCAGCTTGATAGCAAAGTTTGGTGAGGTTTATTATTAGTGTTTGTATTACTAAGGATACATATATGAACAAATGCTGTATCTTCATGCATTCCTGACTCAAGTTGTCCCCATGAATGTGGTTTACTGCTTGTGCACAGTGAAGTGGACAAATATTGTTTTTTGACATAGATAAGTCAAAAGTTGAAGAAAGATGTGTATAGGGTCCCTGTCAGTGAATCAGAGTACAGTATTCTTCTCTATATTTTATTACTTTTCCTGTCTTATTTACACATGTTGACTTTCTACCTGTCACTTGTGATTCACTGAAATTAGTGTCTGCCATTCAGAATCAGTGCATCACATAAAAAATTTTATATATTGGAATTTTCAGATTACCTGTGTTTCTCCAGTTTTAGTTAATTTGCTCCTTTAATGTCATAATACAGCCTATTGTAAAAGTAGTTACTTACCATTGAGTTTTCAATAATTACAGTAAACATGACTGCTCTGGATAATATGGGTGAAGGTTCAGTACAAGAAGGAGGAAAGTCTCGTCTCTCTTTGCGACAAAGTCGTAAGCGCTCTCTCAATTTAGACATATCGCCAGCCCCAGAACCTCGTACCAGTCATCGTTTTCGTACCTCCAGCACTAGTGACACAGAAGATAGGAATAAGGTAAGCATCTGAAATCTTGCCTATGAGAAAAGCTTATAGTTTAATTAAGTACGGTCTCAGGGATGGTGGGCTTAAGAGAGAGGAAGGCCATGCAGAGGTTTGGGATGCAGGGAGGAGAGAGCTGTTCAGGGAGTTGCTTGCTCAGGGAAGGGGAGGGAATTTCTGGGAATGAGTTAAGGGGTAGGGAAGGGTCCTTAAGGGGATGGAGTCATGGAAGGGGAGAGCTGTGCAAGGGTGGGGGCTTGATGGAAGGAGGGCAGTGTTAGGGGTGAGGGTCAGGGGAAGGTAGGGCCATGTAGGGTGGTTGTGTTTTAGGGAAGGGAGAGAAGTGCAGATGGTGGGTGTTTGGGGAAGGGTTGGGCAGAGTTGGAGATAGGGGCTATGGATGTGGAGGGCTATGCTGGGAGTGGAGGTTGGGGTAGAGTAGATCCATACAGTTATGGGGGTTAGGGAGGGAAGGGCCAGGCAGGGGCTGGAAATCACATGAAGTGTTTGTGTGGGTATATCCAGCGACTAAAGTTCCGTGATTGATCAAAGCTTTGAAGCCCAGAATGACTGAAGCTTTGAGGCTAGGTTCAAAGATGGCTGGAAGAGCTAGTATCAGCAGTGTATGATGATGTGGTAGGGAGGGGAACTCATATGTGTAAAGTCCTCTATATCTTTACTACTAAGGCCTCACCCCATACATCTAAAGACTCTCTCTCTCTCTCTCTCTCTCTCTTTATTTATATATATATATATATATATATATATATATATATATATATATATATATATATTTATTTTTACTTGTTCGCCGTTTTACACGTAGCACCAGAGATAGATGAAGAAACGACCTCATTTGCGCACATCTACTCATTAGATGTTCTGTATAGTGCACCAAAACCAGAGGCCCTCCCCTTCATAGCCCATTCACAACACGTCACCCCCTCTATACCATATCGCTCCACTTTGCTCTGCCTCAATCACTCCTCTCACCCTCTTACACGTTCAGGACTCGCGTTTTCAAAGCCTCTTTCACTCCATCCTTCCACCTCCTCCCTGCTTTTCTCCTTTTCTTGCTCACTTTATTTCCGGCAAGTAGATCCTTTTAGTCAACCTCTTCTCACTCACCCTCTCTATATATCCAAACAGTTTCATCGTAGCACCTTCCAGCTCTCTTATTCATACTTCTCTTACTACCACACGTATCTCTTACCTCCTCATTTCTTAGTCCATCAACCCAGCTCACACCACATATTGTCCCCAGAAATTTCCAACGCATCCACCCCCTGTACATCCTCATCTATAGCCCCTGCCTCGCATCCACAGAACACCGCTGGGACTACTATACCTTCAAATAGACCCATCTTGTCCCTAACACGTGGTGATCTATCTTTCAACACCTTCCTTACAGCACCCAGATCTTTAGCAGATCCCTTATCCACCCTATGGCTTACTTCAGTTACCATTATTCCACCAGCTGTCATATCGACTCCCAGGTACCCACAACACTTCATTTCCTCAGGGTTCTCTTCAGTGAAACTCACACTCAAACGAACCTGTGTCTCTCTCCCTTTCTTGATTAAATAACCTTACTTTTATATACAAAACTTCTAGCTTTCTTCTTTCACATATTCTCTCAAATTCAGACACCAGCTTATGTTGGTTTTTCGCTTGAGTCTTCCATCACAGCCGCGTCATCAGCAAACAGCAACTGACTCACTTTTCAGGCCCTCCTTCCATCCCTGGAAGGCAGCAGACCTGCCCCTCTCCTCTAAGACCTTCGCATTTACCTCCCTCACCATCCCATCCACAAATAGATTAAACAGCCATCGTGACATCACACTCCCTCGCCTTAGATCTATGTATCAGGCCAAATTTGGCGTCCGTTTAGGTCTCCTTGTAATTTGATGCAATCCTCCTCGCTTTTCACATCCGTCATTACCTTTGCATCACGTGCAAACATATTCATTTGGTAGTTCAATCCTTCAGACGAGCTATTTACAAAGATCAAGCACAGTAATGGCCCCAGAACAAAACCCTGGAGAAGGATCCGCTAACTTGCGTCCTCTGTTCCCTTCCTTATTACCACCTGGTAATCCAGCTTTTTGATCAGCCTCCCATGGAGTATAGTGTCTTGTCTTGCCTTGTGGCTGAAGTGAAGATGGAGGTTTCTTCAGTCTTGGCGTTGATTGGAGGGTCGGGAATGGGGGATGGAAGGTGTTGGGAGGGTTTTGGAGGGAGTGGTGATGGGAGGTTGTATGAGGAGAAGAATAGTAAGAAAAGGGAAGTACAGAAAAAGTATAAAAGACTCCGGGATGAACCAGAGAACTACATTGATTATACTGAAAATATAAAATTTCTATTACTTTAGTGGGTGTTCATAGCCGTCAGGCTTTTTTCACATTTTGATGTTTTATGTGACTAAGGTGTTGCGGTCCAGATAGCCATTGCTGTGTTGTTTAAGGTGTTTTTTTGGGGGGGCTCACCAGGTCCTTGTGTTACTTGTTGCGTACCCCATCTTTTCAAACGTTTTTTGGTTTTAGATCTTTAATTGTGTAGTAGTTCTTAAGTGCAATTGTACTGTGGGGGAGGGGGCTTGCCAGGTCCTTGTGTTTCTGGCTGCTTACCCCATCTTTTATGTATACTTTGGTGTTGTGTTGTTTGATTTTGTCAATTGTCTAGTATAGTGTCAGTTGCTTTCTGGCCGTCCAGACGCAAATGGTCCACCCAGCCTTCCCTTTTGTCTAAAACAGAGCTCACTCTCTTGTAGAAATCTCCTTTTCTCTAGAACTGTGTTTTCTCTCATGCAATTTTTCCTCAGCAGAAAGTTATTCATTTGCTTTCTGGTTATGTTTTCCAGAACCTTACAAACAACACTCGTCAGTGAGAGCTGGTCTGTATTTCAGTTCCCTTTCCCGGTCCTTTCTTATGAATGGGCACGATGCTTGCCTTCGTCCATTCCCCTCGGCACATTGCGGTACTTCAAGAGGTTTTTCTGGCGTATCTGCACACACACACACACACACACATTTTATCAAGACCATCAGCCTTGTATAGGAGATCTCTATTCCCCCCTAAACCTCCTCCACATCCGATCCCACCGGAGTTGGGACTATTGTGTCTTCCACTGTGGAAACGACTGTGAACTTATCATTCAGCTCCTCATATATTCTTCATCATCCTCTCCAACACTGTCCACTGAATCCCTTAGCCTGACTGGCTACTCTGCAAGTGACGCCGAACTCCTGGTGAATTTATGGAAAAGCTCTGGATTGCCTCCTGTCTCGTCCACAATATTCTTTCCAGAGCTTCTTTGTATCTCCTTTCTCGTCCTGTTATACCCGTCCGCTCCTTGCTCTCTCATACCTCGCAAATGTTGGCGGACTGACGTTCTGTCTGTCTCGCTTCTCCTTCGCTGTTTGATATCTTTAGTCTATCAAACCTCTTTCCACTTTCTTAACAGTCTCTCTGTAGTTGAGGCTTGAGGTCACTATAATTCCTCCCTCCCCCCCTTCACTCTACATTTCACACGACCTCTCACCACAAAGCCCTGATTCCCGGCAACTGAACTCCGTTTCCGAATCTACGTTGCCATAGGAATTAGTAAGGCATCTGTAGCTTCCACAATCTTGTCTGCTCCTCAAAGCTCGTAACACCACTCCATTAATATCCTCACCACTACAGACAATCTTGGAGATTACAGGATCATTTCCTCTGATTTATTATATATAATATTATCAATATCCATGCTACTGTGTTTGAAGATGAGGTCCAACAGTGATGGTGTATCAGTCCCACTCATCATCCTAGTGTGTTCACTGACGTAGGAAATTTCACGTTACTCCAGGAACTTGCGGCTCCACGACTTCCTATCACCATAAGAATCAGAATTCCTTCAGGTCTTTCTTTTCATAATTGAATTCTCCCATTACCAGTGCTTTACCATACCTTTAAAGTGACTTTTTCACTGCTTGTCTTACCATCCTAATTGTTCCTTCACCGTTATCACTTGCAGGCACTGCGAGTGTGCCTGTAATTTCCTGCCGAAAGTTGCTGGGTCTTTGGCCCCCAAAAGTTGGTCTTCGACCTTTTTTATGCCATTAGATTTCTGAGAGAGAACTCCTGTAGCCAATGAATCATCAGCATGTCTTCCATTGCCTAGATAACCTTAAAGAATTTCTTGCAGGATCTCCTCGTAAGCACAGTTATTAATCAGTGGGTTTCTTGTCTTCGAGCAGGTTGGTCGCAGCAAGAGCCTTGATATTTGACATTTCCTCAACTTCCCAAGGACCGACCCAGAGATGACCCTGAGAACACAGACCCGCTGGTAGACAGAGGACCATTCTCTCCATCGTCTGTCATGTTCATTTCAAAAGGCCAATAGCTTGACACAGAGAAGACCTTCCTTAGATGGACACTTATCTTGGTACGAAATATTAGGTATTCTTGCAGTCGACTGAGGGTGTTCGAGGACAGGCTACAGTTGCAATCTCCAAGATTATGACCACGTAGGTCATTGGCAATGTTCTGCCTGATGGTCTAAAGTCCTTAGAAACATCAGAGATCATTTGGTTTTCAGTTTCAGAACTTAAGGAGGATATCCAGAGAGTTTGAGGCCATTGATGAGCCTACTAGGATTCTGATCTTCATCTTCAACCGTGTCTGAAGGCTTATAAATACTTCGCCTGGGAATCTTATCAACATGAAATCCAATCCGAAGCATTTCTCAATATTTTGTTGCAAGTTTTCACAAGCAAAATCCGCACAGGTCCGACAAGCATTCGAGGAAAAATAAAATTGAAGCCAAAGTACATTATGAATACTAAGATATTAGATGTACAAGTATCTATATATATACATGGATGACAGAATCCTCGACCTCATTGGATATAAAAAGAAATATAGTACATAATGTATATAACAAAAAAAAATATACCAACGAGTCAAAAAAGTATAGATGAATATTTTCCCTCCAAAAAATATGTTTCTCTTTGTATTCTTATGTACTTGTTAAACATTTAAAGCCAATCACTCCAGCAATTGATGACTTGTTTAAGCTCTGAGGCTGACACAGTACACATAAAAGTTACATTCTGATCTAAAAAACAAAAAAATCAGTTCAACCTAACTTTACTCCCTCGATAGAGTTTTCCTTTTTTTTACTCTGCCCAAAAACTCGCCAAAATGAATGTGGGTAAAATGATTGCGCCATTTTGTAGCTGCTGAGGTCAGATTTCTTCTGGACTTCCGCAGACTCATCATTTGAATTGGGTTATCATACACTATTTCTTGAAAATTAGGACTTGCCTTTATCAAAATGGCCAATACTGCCGCCCTACCCCTATACCATATCTTTCCTTTCTTACTATCATGCATCCCCTCAGCGGCATCGCTTTCCTTTATACGGTCCTTGAATTCCAGCTCTGTACCACTGACTATAAATCCATCCACGTCTGAATCCATCACCTTCACTTTGGCATTACGTCCCGCCATCTCTGCAGCAGTGGCAGGGCAGTGCTGTGCCCTTGCCTCGTTTGGTGTCTCCAGTTTTTTGTCCCCTGACCGTATTCTTCTGAACTTTTCCCTCTCCTTCTTTGATGCAACCCATTTGATGAATATCCCACTAAATTCCCATCAGGTGAACTATGATTTTCTTTGCTTGACTAAGCACCTTCTAGCTAAATGACCCCATGTCAAACGTGACCATCGTTTTGATTGTAAACACCAATTCTCCCTTGTTTGTCATGAGAGTGCATCTAGCAGTTCTGTAACCTCCAGTAATCTGTCATTAATCATATCTTCTTTCTTTACCCTTTCTTTCTTCTGTG
>JAYMFT010272474.1:0-10607 GCA_038088735.1 Panulirus argus
CCCCCCCCCCTGCCCCCCACCCCACCCCCCCTTTTTTTCCATCTCTCTTATCAGATACTTTGAAGCCCGAATCAGCGAGGGGGGGGGCGTAATTGTGTGGGCAAACAGGCACTCACATCGGGCCGTCAGGAAAGGTAAACAACACATAATTATTCAAGTGTGTGTGTGTGTGTCTGTGTGTGTGTCACCCCGGCGAGGAAAGCTGTCAAGCTGAAGTCGCGCCCGCGTGCCTCGCTCCCCCCCCCCCCCCCCCCCCCCCCCCCCCCCCCCCCCCCCCCCCTCCCCTTCCCCTCCCCTCCCCTCCCCTACCCAAGTCGAGGGAGGTTGTCAAGCTGGGGAGCAAAATTAAGCCCCCGCGGCACTCCGGGTGTTGCCTTCGAGGCGAAACAAAGAGAAATCGTCTCGTGTAAACAGACGGTCTCTCTCTCTCTCTCTCTCTCTCTCTCTCTCTCTCTCTCTCTCTTGTGCCGTGAAGGAGCTTGCTAGGTAAACACTGGGGGGGCTGAGGGGGTTATGAGGGGGAGAGAGAGAGAGAGAGAGAGAGAGAGACAGACAGACAGACAGACAGACAGACAGACAGACAGAGACACAGACAGAATTACGGAGAAGTGAGGACAGGGGAGGGACGGAGATGGGAGGGGGCGGGGGAACCAGAATGATGGAAGAAGAGGATATGTAACGGGGAGGAGAAGAAGAAAGAGGGCAGGGAAAGATGCGGGGGTACAGAGAGGGAGATGAACGGACGAGAAGGAGTAGAGGGAGGAAGCGTGATCTCCCTTGAACTCTGTGAGTGAACTGTGGCCTTCCCTTTGCTTCCCATCATCCCTTAATCATTTCCCTGACACGAAACACCCTCAGGGATGTCCCTCAGATTTCCCTTCACTCCCCATCACCCCTTAATCATTCCCTGACATCCTCAGGGATGCACCCCAGCCTTTACTCCCAGTTGTTCCTTGAACCTTCATTTTGCCATCATCTGTCCTTAGGATGAACGCCTGGCTGGCTCCTCTTACCACACTTCCCCACCACAGCTCGTTCGGCCTTAGCTCACGGCACCCCCAGACTCAAGGAGGCAAGGTTTCGACCCTGCTCGACTCGACTCATGCTGCGGTTCATAACGCGATGTGGACGGATCTCTCCTACACCCCAAGGATGTCCCGTCTCTGGCCCCTTCCACTTTCTCATTTCCCCACCTCACACGCACCTCTGCCTCACGCTTGGCTCTGTTTTTCTTTTCTTTCCCCCGAAGTTATCCATGAAAATCTTGCACACGCCGATAATATCGGTCGACAAGAAAATGTGTATTGAAAAAGATGTTTCAGAGGGTTCGAGCGCCATAACCGAAACTGTTTCGTTACAAACCTAAAAAAAAAAACATTTTCTTTAGTGGTTAGTTTTTCCCTCTGGTTCCCGATTTCTTTGCGACGTCGAACTAAAGGCCTGTTTTCTGAATCAACAGGTTCATTCCCCCTCTCTCGTTTTCTTAAGACTGCTTTGTCTCTACAGGGAGTTTGTTACGAGATATCCAATGTTTCGAACCTCTCCCTTGACCCTTTGTCAAAGATCATTTTTGCCAAATTGTAACAAGACCGTCAGCTAAATCCACAGTCGTTTCTATCACTGAGAATCGTACGACAGTTATGAGACATATAGTTTACTGCGTGCGATGTATGTTTTCTAATTTGCTCATAATCAAGTTTCGTTCAGTCTTTCCTGTTTGGCAAATTTGCTGTCAAAAATCCTGGGGCACGCCTGGTCGAAACTGTTCCGAGTTCTCTGCTTCGCCAAGAAGAGACAGAAGCATCGGTAAGGCTTCGACCAGTTGTGAACCGTAACTTAAGAGCCCTGTGTCTGGAAATGCATTGACAGAGAGGTTCGGTACAGCTCCGGCTAGGCGCGTATCAGGATCCAGGAGCCCTATGACTCGAACACCAGAGACAGAAGGTTCGGTACAGCTTCGATCGGGCGTGTAACAAAACCTTGGGATTTTAAACGTGTCCTAGAATATTTTTCCAGCGACTGTCCACACACAAGACATTGCAGACATCTTATAGTTATACTGTTTGCATTAAGAAACTTATACTCAGAGTATACTCAGGGTGAGAAACAATTCAAGATGTTGGATATAACTTTGCAGTGAACCCTCTTTACAGTGAACTCCGCCGTCTCAGTTGTGGACATCATGAAGTTCTTGTAACTATTAAGTTTTATTGGTTTTCTGCAGTGGTGAGAAAGTGAGAACGAATGATGTCTTGTCATAAAAGGATTAAGACTAGTTAAGATGTCTCTATTTGATGTCAAACTGTCTTGAAATCCCTTAAAAACACGTGTCATCTTAGGCCTAAGACTAGTTAAAATGTCTCTACTTGATGTCAAGCCGTCTTGACATCCCTTAGAGACACGCAGCAGCTGGAGTCATTGCGTCTGAACGAACCAGTTGAACCTCTTGAGATGAAGCAGTTTGGCAGTCGTCGGTTCACTGTAATGTGATACCAAAGACTTGGCCTCCGGAACGTCGTCCTTAAGCTTAGAGAAAATCGCCCGAATAACCCACGGTCCGGAGCGTTTATTTGCACAATTACCGTGGAAACTAATACAATCCTCGGCGATGCTGGGGGAGGTAATGTGCTCCCCTGAGAAGGTGGTCATTACTGCCGAGTGAAGCAGAGGCTCGAGGCTCCGAATAAGAGGTTCGGGTCATTATCAACGCCAGCGAGTGAGGTTCCCCGGGAGGCTTTAAGCCACCACCGAGTCTACGTAGCTCTTGACAAAATCTTACAATCAAGTTAACGGGTGCTGTTGGAGGCGATATTTTGTAGTCTTTTGTTTACGATAGCTCGACATTTTTTCTGTTTTTTTAGTCTCTTGTTTACGATGACTCGGGGCGCGACGGGTGGTGATGACGTTGGTATAACCCCAGTGGGAGAGGGAGGGAGTCATCAATTCAACCCGATGGTGTGACGAGATAGCCACATTGCTGAGTTCGAAGGTGCTCCAAATCGGACGCCAGAGGAAAATGAGATTACGTTCTTTATAAGTAGAAAAAGAAAACATATGCATGGTTGAGAACTTATAAAAAAAGAATGGAATTTAATCGTAACTGCCTCTTGGACGAAGACAGTGGGCAAGTTGGGTTGCTACAGATAATGAAGCGAGAGGTTAGAACGTCCAAGCCATTACAGTATATCAGAAGGTTCGGAAACTAGGCTTCGAAGCCTCGACCGAACCATCTTGAAACACCTGTGTTGCCCAGTCTTGGTCTGAGGCCATCGTCCGACTACACAACTTCTCTCCTGCACAGCACATTACGGCCCTTGTCTCCAGCGTGTATTTTTACTTGTACTACGTTATGTTGGATTATAGTGCCCGACATCATCTCCAGCATATGCGCACTCCTATGACCGTCCCTGGCTTCATCTCCAACACATGCACTTCCCTGTGTTCGTGTTCGGTCTCGTCTCCAACACATATTTCTCCCTATTACCTTATGTGGCGTCATCTCCAACACATGCCCTCCCCTGTGATGGACATCTTTGAAAAAGCAACGTAGATACTTCGACAACCATGCGATGCATTGCCCCTCAAACGACACCAACAATGAGGCGCTCTGGGAAAAATCTGTGACCCACAGCACCTTCAGGAGAAAGGAGGAGGAGGAGGAGGAGGAGGAGGGAGGGGTTGTAACATCCTTCGGGGGCTCGAACCCGCGTGCCGAGCATCCACTACGCAGCCGAGATGGATAGGAAGATGTGAGTGGAAGAGTCGTATCCGTCGACGACCTCCGTCTGGCTGAAGGTGTCGGCAGTCCACCACCTCCCGGCCAGACCCCAGACTCAAATTCCCCCTCCCCCCCCCCTTGCTACTTCCCGCCCATAATGGTCTATAAAACCATTCGCCTCGGATATTACACACCCACTCACCCCGGAAGGAGACTATCTCGGAAATGGATATTCCTTGCATTGGGGAAAATACCCGCACGAAGCTCGGGTGTGTGTGTGTGTGTGTGTGTGGGGAGGGCACGGCAGGAGTGGGGAGCGGGAGCCAGGGATATCCAGTTAAGCTCCTCCCCCGTTCCTCCTGACGCAGGGTAAGGGGCGGCGCCGTCAGGCACCTCCTCCTCCTCCTCCTCCGCGGAGACTGTCGACTCTCTTGTTAACGCCCGCGCTTCCTGCGGCTTCAAGATGGCTCGCCAAGTGGCAGCCAGCAGAAGCCAGTGCCTGGGGTGAAGATAATGTTATTGTTGTGTCGCCAACGTGATCCTTCATCCTAACTACCCAGACTCGAAGAAATTTATGTTTGCCTCGTTGACCAGTGACTTAGGTAGCAGTTTTGGGTCATGAATGCTTATATAAGGTCCCGCCGGTTCATAGGCGCTCTTAATAAGAGGTTTTATTGTATCACTGTCTTTGTGGTCCGTTCCATGAACAGGGAACGTCGGTCGGTGGGTTCTGTCCTTATCCTACGGCCTTTCAAGAGACCCAGTAAACAATTGGAGCTTGTGAAAACGAATGAATCGGTTTGAGAATTGCTGTCAAGTTCTTTACTTACTGACTTATCATCCTTTATCTAGGTTTCTTGAGGTTTTTATCATTCTTGAGGTTCGTATCATTCTTGATCATCCAACCCAGCTGTCTCCAAGTAGAATAAGAATGTATGCGTATGTGGTATCCTTGAGTTTATTTATTTATAACTTGTCCAGCTGTATTTTTGCGGTTATTAGACTAAAGCAAGTGGAGGGGTGAAGCCAGTGTGTGACAGTGTCAGGAGTCCCTCCACGCTCGGAGGACAGACCTGACAGATGCTGGATTAGGTTAAGAGATTAGGACTGTGATCTTGGAGACGAGGACTGAGTTGTGTGGAGATTTTGGGGGCAAGAGGGAGGAGAGACGAGCAATGAGAAGTGCCCAGTGTGGCGGTGTGGGACTGTGGAGGTGTTGAAGACTGACCTCCCGACACGTCTCGCTAGGGATGACCCTCACTTCTGCCTCCGGAGTCAGACTACAGGAGATAGCAGCAACAGACGAGTGTACCGCCGTCTCTCTAGCGCCTGAAGGAGGAGGGGGAGGAGGAGGAGGAGGAGATATCTGTACCGCAGGAGCGGCAGAACGACCCAGACACAACCTACGTTCTGTGCCACCTCTCAGGCGCCATACTGAGGGTCTTGCGACGCAGCTTCTGTCGAAGCGTTTCGTGGTGATGATGATGAGGTCAGACCTTGTTCACCCCGGTTCACAATCGGACAGCAATTAGCCCGGGCATTAAACCATCCCGAACTAGTGGACAGAAGAGCCACAATTGCCCCCCCGCCGTAATCTAAATAAAACCAAACACAAAAGGCATAGCTGCCCCTAACTCACCAGGCTTATCTGTTAATGATAGTAGCGGCAGCTGGAGCGCCAATGGCCAGCTGGGACACGTAAATTAACCAGGGTCAACACGGGAGAGGATGCCTTTTCCCGCTAATGTTGACCAAAGAACAGAGAGAAGGGAGTCGCATGTCGGGCCTGATAATAGCAGGGAGGGGAGGGAGTGGGAGAGGGGCGAAGGGAGGGAGAAGGAAGATAGGGTGGAATGAGAGAGAGAGAGAGAGAGGCGAGGAAGGAGAAGGGTGGGAAGAATTGCAGAGGAGAGATAGAGAGAGATAGAGGGAAGAGAAGGAGGAAGAAGAGAGGAGAATGGAGGAGGGAGTAGGAAGGGGAAAGGGAGATGAGAGAATAGGAGAAAGAAGAGGAGGGGAGAGACATAGAGAGAGAGAACGAGAATACTGAATACTGTGAATGAGAAAGACTGCAAGACCAAAGAGCCATTTGCAGTCCAACACAACGCTTGCCCTTCGTTTCTGACGTGACCACGGGGTTGACGCAGTGACAGTGGTGTCATCTCCGAGGGTGACACCGTTGACAGTCAAGGGGTTGACACTCGAGGACGACCCTGGTGACACTCGAGGAAGACCCTGGTGACACCCGAGGACGACCCTGGTGACACCCGAGGACGACCCTGGTGACACTCGAGGACGACCCTGGTGACACCCGAGGACGACCCTGGTGACACTCGAGGATGACCCTGGTGACACTCGAGGGCGACCCTGGTGACACGTGAGGGCGACCCTGGTGACACTCGAGGACGACCCTGGTGACACGTGAGGGCTACCCTGGTGACACTCGAGGGCGACCCTGGTGACACTTCGAGGATAAGACTTCTGACACTCCCAGGGGGTGACATTGGCACTCGGATGTGGCACTTATGGCATATCAAGGGTGACATGGGTGACCCCTCGAGAGTGACGGGAATGCCACACGGGTTATCTCGAGGGCAGGTGACAGTCCGGCGCCCGGCGTGGCCAGTAAATATTAAGGTACTGGGCGCATTCCGAGGGTTGTGACGGCTCCTGTTTATTCTCTCCCTGTCACCCCACATACCACGTCCTCACCCCCCACACACTCCTCTCCTTCACCCCACACACTCCTCTCCCTCACCCCCACACACTCCTCTCCCTCACCCCCACACACTCCTCTCCTCACCCCCACACACTCCTCTCCCCCACCCCCACACACTCCTCTCCCTCACTACACACACTCCAACCTGACACCTACACGCCCCACACATCCGTCCTGCACAGGACCATGAAAAGTATTTAAGATCACAGATGGATTGTAGAAACAGAATCAAAATGAGAAAGAGAGAGAGAGAGAGAGAGAGAGGTAGAGAGAATTGCTCACAACGCGAGGAAATACCGTAAAGAATTCTTTGGAATATGTTCAAAGAAAGACGAATAGAAAATGTCTAATGTATTGTTTGTCTGTTTCGTAGCGAAGATGGCACCTTAACTAATGACGGTGAGATGATGGCTTCCATATTCCACAATTTCGATTCAGTGTTTACTGTCGCAAATCCCTCGAGTATACCGAAAGCACAAATCAGATTTCTAGAGACGGAAGGTGAGGAATAAGACATGTTCAACATTCATGGATATGAAGGACTTGACTTTCTAGAAAGGCTCAAAGCTTTGAGGTACCTGAATATCTAGAAAGGTTCAAAGTTTTGTAGTACTTGAGAATCTAGAAGCCTCAAAGCTATGAAGTATTTGTAAGTATCTAGAAAGTTTAGATCCAGCTATGTCACCCGGACCAGACGATATTTCTCCTAGAATATTGAAAGACGCAACTACACTTCATAATACCGTCCCATCATCCTTACTTCTGCTGTTGAAAAAGTCTTAGAAACAATCATTATGGATAGAATGACTATATATTTCGAATATAGTAAGCTGGTAACCAATTATCAGCATGGGTTTCGGAATTAAAATGTTTAACGAATGTAACAGGATTTTTTCAGGCATACGTTTGATATCTGGCATTTCGAAATACACTCAGATGTTATACATTCAGACTTCCTAAAAGCTTTTTGACGAAGTATCATGCAAATGGTTGCTAAGTAGAATTAAATCTCATGGTTTAGAGGATCGAATCTGCGAATAAATGTAAAGTAGATCACGGACAGAACAACAACGTGTGGTACTATATGGGGAGGCATTTGACTGGGTCTTCGTGATGTGCGGGGTACCCCAAGGCTTCTTCATGGGCCCCATAATTTTCGTTATCTCGATCGCTAATCTGAAGACAGGAGTCACCAGCAGAAAACGATCCTGGAGGTCATTACCATTAATGACCTAGAGTCTGAAAAAAGAGTGTCCAGTTGCAGAAAAATAAAGCTAATAAAATGCTAAGTTTCTTAGCTAAAAATATTAAACATAAAACGAGGGAACTGATGCTTGCTCGTTACAACGCCCTGTGCTCAGGCAACGCTTGTAATACATAGTTTGATTCTGGTCAAGGAACTTGATCAAAGGTGAAGAAGAATTTGAATGAGTTCAGAACATAGCAGCAAAACTAATTCCATCGTTCAAAATAAGATTTTTTTACAGGAGGGCTCTTGAGGTCTAGAATTCTCTCGAAAAATGCCACGGACCCCGAGGAGATATGACTGAAGTTTTGAAAATGGTAAATCATTTCGAGGACATGCCATGAAAATTTCCTATCATTAGATAGAGTCTTGATGATCAGAGACAGTGGTATGAGATTAAGGAGGGAGATGACATGGCAGAGTGGGCAAAATTCGTAAAGATTGGACCGCTGGAATGAATTACCACCACACGCTGTCAATGTGAAGGTTATCAGTACCTCTATATCAAAGTTATAATTTAGCGATATCTGTTATCAGTAAATACACCAGTTTCAAGACGGAAAAACGAGCAGTTCACGGTCAAATTTAGCATTCTAAATTTGGGTCCTTTTGAACCTGTTCCGAGTTTAAGCCTCCTCCCTGGAGATCCCAAGGGAAGAGGAGAAAAATTTTCCCGTTCGCACTTTCACATAGAATTTCCACGGCAGTATACTCCCTCCGTACTACATACTGTTCCTTCTCGGCTTTCTCACTCATGATCGTTGAGCCAGAAGGAGAGTTGGGTGGGGCGGTGTCCCCTACTTTGCTACCCTGTCTCTACCACACACAAGATTATGACCTCAGGACACACTTCTACTGTCCCCCCAGCACGTAACTTCATCGTGGACCATCAGGTGTCCTGGTGTTTGCACTTACCATGCATTCACCCCCACACATCCTCCTTTCCTCACCCCAACACACCCCACCCATCCTTCCTGCACCCCAGATACCCTATACACCCCCTCCCCTGCACCCCAAACACCCCTCCTGCTCCTCACACTTCTAATGCACCCGTCCTGCTCCCCCACACACATCCTCCGCTCCCCTCCAGCACCACCGCCCCCCCCCCCACACACACACATTCCACTCACCCCCTCCAGCACCGCACCCCCAACACACACACACACACACTCTTGCAACACCAGGCTGGTGTGTGTGGGGGGGGGGATGGGGCCCCCAGAGGGGAGGAGAGGGCGTGACACCCGTCTCTGTTTGTTCGGATGGTTGGTGCCTGGTGTCAAGTCCGAGCCGGGGAGCTAAATGGGCATTCTTCATCTTCAACAACCTGATAAAGCTACTTACACCATCTCTGGGGAGGGGGAGAGAGAGAGAGAGAGAGAGGGGAGGAGGAGGAGGAGGAGGAGGAGGGGTGTGTGTGTGTGTGTGTATGTCGCACGGGGGGTGTGTGGATGGCAGGGGAGGAGGTGTGAGGCTAATTCAGGCGGGTGTTTGCACAAGCTATGAGCACCCCACTGTGATCTGGTGGACTCGAGCCCGCCGCCTTTTGTGGGGCTGTCAAAACGAGAGAGAGGGACGAGTCAATCCATTATTCTCCCACGGTTGCGACACAAGAAATATCTCCCTCTTTTTTCGGGGGGCGCCTCACGTTAACCGCGTCGTTTTCCAATAGATCTAAATTTCTCGCTGCTTAACTCCTTCTCTCTCCATCGTACGTACACACACCCAAGTCGCGCCTTCATATTGCACCTCGCAAAGGAGACTGATTCTTTAATGGGGGCATAAATTATTCAAACATCTTATGGGGTCAGTGACAGGAATTCAAAGCTGCTTAAATCCCTACACACACACACACACACACACCACTACTCCAGTCTCCCCCCCTCCCTCCAGCCAGTGAGCAAGCCGGTCAGTCAGTTAGTCAGTCGTCGCCACTCACCCCTCACCAGTCATTGCGTCAGCAGCAAAGACCGTAATGTCGTCGTCGTCATCACCTTGGGAACATTATGGGTGACCTTGTCTCCTTGCAAGGTAATCCGTTTTAAAGGATTGGAGACGACGTGTCTGTGTTTACGATCCAATCCGGATTCCTGTACACACACACACACACACAGCTGTCTCTCAGGAGCCAGCGACCCGAGCGGCTGTTCCTTCTCTTTGATCCCAGTGCTGGAGTTCCCCCTCGAGGGCTTGAGGTCTCTCCCCCCTCCTCCTCCTCCTCCTCCTATTCCCCCCCTCCCCCTCCCCTCCCCCCTCCTCCTCCTCCTCCTCCTCCTCCTCCGGCGCCCTGAGGCCCACAAGTGCCAGGGGGCCCATTACCGATCCTACCAAGTGCCAGTGCCAAGTGGCAGCGAGAGCCGGGCTTCTCTTGTGCTCCGTCAGTTCATCAAGGCTTGGCCCCCGCCAGACCTTTCTATAGCGGAGGAGCACTCGAATTACACCATAATTCTCCGCTAATGGTTAGAGGCTCGTGTGACGTCCCGGAGAGGCTGTGATCCCCTTTGATTCCCGTAATGGCGGCTTCAAATGCTTGTCTTGATTTTGACGAAGTGTCGGAGTCCGTGTCCTGGTGAAACGCGGGGAGTTCGTCTCCACGTTTTTGATGTTCGTCTGTTTTGTCGCGCGTTGATTTGGCAGTTTATATATATATAACTGGGTTTATATTTTCTTTTTCGCTTGTTTTCTCGATCCCGCTGGCAAGTGTAGGACCCTCCCTCCCTCCTGGTTCTACCCTGGTCGACGCGGGTCTTCTATATTTCAGTCTGTTCTCCGCACCAGAACAACTTCAGTGTCAACCAAGCTGTGGACTCCCCACTCCTCTGGTGTTGGCTAGATCTCGCGTGTACTTAAATGTGGAAGATATATATATATATATATATATATATATATATATATATATATATATATACATATATATATTTTTTTTT